>WNWK01014449.1:0-51251 GCA_009830355.1 Cherax destructor | reverse complement strand
AGATACCCATCAATTACACACCCAGGGCAGCATGGGTTTAGAGCAGGTTGCCCTGTTTTCCCAACTACGGGACCACTATGCAAGGTTCTGGATGCTCTAAAACACAAACAGAATGCAGATGTTATATAAAGATTTTGGGCCCCTTTTGACAAGGGGACCAGGGTGAATGCACACAAAATGTGTGATAAAGGAATAACAGGAAAAGTTGGTAGATGGATCTATAACCTAACAAGTAGAACACAAAGAGTAGTAGTCAACAGAGTAAAGTCTGAGGCGGCTACAGTGAAAGCTCTGTTCCACATGGCACAGTACTCGCTCCCATCCTGTTCCTCATCCTCATATCGGACTTAGACAGGGATATAAGCCACAGTGCCTTGTCTTCCTTTGCAGATGACACCCGAATCTGTATGACAGTGTCCACCGTTGAAGACACTGCAAGACTCCAAGCAGACATAAACCAAATCTTTAAATGGGCTGCAGAAAATAATATGAAGTTCAATGATGAGAAATTTCAATAACTCAAGATATGGAAAACGTGAAGAAATTAAAATCTCATCGGAGTACAAAACAAATTCCAATGACACAATAGAGCGAAAAACTAATGTCAAAGACCTGGGAGTGATCATGTCAGAGGATCTCACCTTCAAGGACCATAACACCATAGCAATCGCATCTGCTAGAAAAATGACAGGATGGATAATAAGAACCTTCAAAACCAGGGATACCAAGCCCATTTTGACACTTTTCAGGTCGCTTGTTCTATCTAGGCTGGAATATTGCTGCACACTAACTGCACCTTTCAAGGCAGGTGAAATTGCTGACCTAGAAAATGTGAAGAGAACCTTCACAGCACGCATAACTGCGATAAACCACCTCAATTACTGGGAACATTTGAAGTTCCTAAACCTGTACTTCCTAGAACGCAGGCGGGAGAGATACATTATTACATACACGTGGAAAATTCTCGAGGGATTAGTACCAAACTTGCACACGAGAGTCACTCCCTACGAAAGCAAAAGACTCGGCAGGCGATGCAACATCCCCCAATGAAAAGCAGGGGTGCCACTAGCACGTTGAGAGACAACACAATAAGTGACCAGCCAGGCTGTGGTTCGTACGTTGGACTGCATGCGGCCAGCAGTAACAGCCTGGTTGATCAGGCTCTGATTCAACATGAGGCCTGGTCACAGACCGGGCCGCAGGAGCGTTGACCCCTGGAACTCTCTCCAGGTATACTCCAGGTATGGATATGGGGTGCACAATAAACTAGCCACTTCGGTGGCAAAATCTAAAAAATCTAATCTCAATACTCTATTTATATTTTGTCTTCGTCTATTCTATGACTCACCACATCTTCCACAGACCCATCTTCGACACACCCACTCACAAATATCTAGATACAGTTTATCTATATAGCTCTTTCCAATTTGATATTCAATCATTCATTGCCTAAACGTTTCGCTACTCTCATCACCTTGCTCTATTCTATGTTCACTTGCAATTAGTACCTTGTTTTACACATTCTTCCAAACTCTTGTACCAACCTTTTGCAATTTCTTTGTCATCAACAAAGTAACTGTGACATCTCATACTTCGTATCAGGTTCATTATCTTTTAATCCTACATCTCTTTCTTACACCGTAGCATTCATTTCTTTTACAGTTTCATCAATGAATATATTAAACAACCATGATGACGTCACACATCGCTGTCTAAGGTTTGCTTTTAGTGGAAAATAGTTCCCCTCTCTCTTACATACACTAACCTGAGCCTCATTGTCTGCATAAAACTTTACTGATTTTAGTAGTCTACCACCTATTCTATATATAAGCAACATCTGCCACATGCTTTCCTGTCCATCCTATCACATACCTTTCCTAAATTCATAAATGCGACAAACAGTGCCTTACTCTTATTGAAATATTTTTCATTATGTTTCAATGTGAACAGGTGGGTAACATATCTCTATAGTTCATAAATCCTCCTTTTTCCTCTACACTCCTACCTTTTATATTCCCCCAATTCTTTAAATAAGTATGTGTTTCAGTCGCTATGCCATCCGAGAAAGATATTATTAGGAACACAGGTATACACTAAGAAAGGTTCTGTTATATCTGGCCGTAAATCAAGTCTCCAGACAAGGAACAAACATCGAAAAAGAAATAAAGGCAAAAAGCAATCACAAAGGGTAGTTTTTGTTTACCAGTATATTCTCTTCACCAGTATTTACAATATACAAAGTACAGTAGAGCAGCAAAATGTTAATGAGCGAGAGATCAAAGTGGGTTCACTCACTGCGACTGACTTTCACCTCATACAAAACAGACCAGTATGTGTATTCAGCCAGCTAGAGAATCTGACTCCAACCAGGGATGCAAATATAACGTCAGTTGGGCAAGAGTCAACCGCTCATTCAGTTGGTTGACGTATAAACACAACAGTGAATCATTGTGGATGGGGGGGGGGGACCCTTACAGCTACACCGACCTAATTGCTAGTTACCTGACACAGAGGAAATGCAAAAAGTGGTTGTGATTAACGCCAAATAAATTGTAAGGTACACGGTGTACGTCACAGGTAGCCCCATATACCATAACTCAATACACGCAAGAGTTAGTTTACTATCTTCTTTATACACCCCATACCCATACTGGTCGACAAAGAATACAGAGGTTTATACTGGATTAAGAAACTGGGCCCCAAAGCTTTTTTTTAGCTGAGTTACAGCTAAAAATTAATGCTCTGGTAACAATTGTAATGAGTTATTCATATAGTCATGTCTACCTAACTATGTATCATTGTACCATGTCTAAATAAACTATTATTATTATTATTATTATTATTATTATTATTATTATTATTATTATTATTATTATTATTATTACATTGTAGTTTATATACGATTATGAATTATTTATATTATCTAGTCTGAGTGACTTGTGAAATCGTAATGACACTATTCTAAACACTTGACTATACAGAGGACTCGAAGCCATGGAAAGCCAGTCCTGAAACTAGCAGGCCAATGTGCTAGCTGGATGAACCTTATTAAGCTAGCATGGTACAGTGGATAACACACTGGCCTGCTAATTTTTATAGGACTAGCTGTGCGGCAAGATATAATACCCAACATTTCAGCAAGGTGTGGCTGAATTTAAACAAGTTTAAGTAGTTATGAGTTATTTACATTAGGAAAAGTCAGGGTATTTTTTACAGAATGGCTGATAATATGCTACTATACTGTAGATAAAAAATACATTTCTTTACCATTTGTGTGTGAGCTGTGCCTGAATTCATGATTTTTTCCCCACTCCAGTACCTAATGATGCAAGGTTTCATAAAAGTTTTTGGCAACGTTTCCATTTGGTTATGTCTACATTAGCTGGTGTTGTAAAATCCCAGAGGCACCTGTAGTCTTGGTGGTAATCAATATAGTGCTGACAGTGATCTTGTGTGTTTTAGGTCTGGTGGCTGACAGGTGTGGGAGGTTTAAGGAGGTGGTGGTACTCAACATAGTGCTGACAGTGATCTTGCACTGTCTCTTGTTGTACGTGCCGGCACGACTCTCACCCACCTTGAAGATGTCTTGTGGGCCCCAGGGTCATGTCCTCACCTGGTCCTCCTGCCTCGCTTGTCACCAACACCTCAACAACACCCAACAACAACTTACTTTCCAGGTCAGCTCTAATCTTATACTGTCCGCATTTTAACATTTTGTGGCCTATCATTGTTTACATCTGGGAACCACGATAATATCACCGAATATGTGAATACACAAAGTTCAGATTTTGTCCCCAAGATGGAGTTCATTACTCAGCGCCACTCATCATGTAAGTGAACGTACGTCAGAAATACACACACAACCCACACATAAGTTCCTCTTTTCTATGTGCGGGTTGTGTGTGTATTGTTCCAGTCACGGTATTGTGCCTTTTTTGTTATTTACGTCAGAAAGATTGTGCATATTAACCCAAATAGATAGCAGGTTATTGGCCTTTCACCTATGTTCATCAAATTTACATTTGTAAAAGTTCCTCACGACTGGTAATGAGACAAGTCGTGTCAAATTCTTATGGCCTTTCAAGCGACATTGACCGACGAGATAAGATAGCTGAAAAAGGTGTAGCCTTAATTATAAGTCTTAGTTAACCAACACTATCAGATAGCTAGCTGGGGATGTAAGAGTGTTGCCAAGACTTTGAGAATGAGTTGTAGACAAACCAGAGAAAGGGTGGGGTTCGAACCCATGTCAAGCGAGGCCTAAAATTTGTGTTATTACCATTTCGTTGGTCATGATTGAGTTGTAGACATGTGGGAGTGAGGTGGAGGGATGTGGTAGTGAAATGAAAGAGTGTAGCAATAAGCCATATAATATCCTTTCAAGGGATGTCTGTGTTATGCAATATAGCTTCATCTGTTCATTTTGTGTACTCGTACGTGGAGAACTCAGTAGTAATCCACAACTGAAGCAATTAATTAAATACTATTAGTTTTTAATTTTTATTTACATTAGTTGTTTTGAGTAGCTTCTAAATTTATTTTAAACTTATTTTATTAATTTTTTTTATTCTTCAATAAAATTGTTTGTGGTGTGAGATATACTCTTGGGCAGACCTGGGAAACCTACTTCAGTCACCCTCATGTGATGGACCACATCTTGATGGTAATATTATCATAAGCTCACGAGGTTAAATACCTGACGCAAATGTATGTTTTGCAGAGTTGTGAGTTTGAATGTCCAGCGCCGCCCTCTGAGGTGACTGTGTGTCTCCACGCAGACCAATACTGTGACTGTCACAACTACACTCTCACTGACCAGGTACACTCATGTTCATCCACCTTCTGAGGAATGCATTTACACTGGGGAGGTATGGCAATGATATTAAGGAGGTGAGGCGAGTTGTGAATTATCATTATTACTTTCATGGAAAGCGCTAGGGGTCATACAGCATCTGGTGAATGAGAGGCTATTATTTTTGATCCAAGGTAGGAAAGGTTAGCTCCAATTTCTTGGATCATGAGCACCCTCCTTGAAGGGAAGGAGAATTTTTTTTAAAGTTAAGCTCTAAACCCATGTGGGTCATTAAGTGCAAGACGTGGCGGAGGTTTTCTCCCCCGTATGCTGAGCGCGAAACATGTGCTTCCTATTTGTACCCGCCTAGATGCCTCAAGTATCTAATTAAACTAATAAACTCAGTGGTCCCCAACAGATCACCATCAACGGTACACTGTTGTCGTGGAGGGAGGAGGAACGGTGCTACCACACCTGGTCAGACCTGGTCTACGACGACCACTTGTACCACTCCCTCACCTGCTCCCCACAGTGTTCTGTCGAGTGCCAGGTGACGCAGGTGCCACAGTGCCACCTGCCTGATCATCTCTCCCACTATTCCGACACTTTCTGGATATACCTCATCCTCCGTGTGCTTGCTACGTTCTTCTTAAACTCTCTATTTACTATGATGGTGAGTGACTCACGGGTAACGTCTGGTACAGTCTTATTAGAAATGAATACTGATTACGTGCTTATTAAAGTTTAAGCTTTTGATATGTTTTCTAGAGCAGTAATGTTCCGTATCATGAAATTGATTAGTCTTAAAGTGTTTTATTAAGCGTCAGTTCTCTTTAAATTGATTGTTCTTGATATGTTTCATGTGGTGTGAACGGTTTGGTGTGTGGCAGGACGCGGTGACACTAGCAGTAGTAAGGCAGCATGAAGGTGACTACGGCAAGCAGCGCTTCATGTTCATCCTGGGACTGGCCACAGTCCCCCTCCTGGCAGGACTCTTCCTTGACTGGCGATACCAAGTCACGGGTAGGTGACTTTCCTCCTGTATGACGCCACACACCGCGTGTGTGTGTGTATGTGGAGAGAGGGTATATAGGTAATACTGAAGTGATGGAGGGAGGCACAAAACTGATGCAGTGACAAAACATTAATGTAGCAATACACAAAATACTAAAGACATTGACAAAAAATGACACGTGGATGCACAAAATTGAGTCAATTGCAAGCAGTATCGAACACGAAGACAAGTGGCTTGTGGCAGCATCTTCAGCTCACAACCAAAAGACCCAGGTTCAATTCTGGACATGTGGAGACGTTGGGCATGTTTCCTTACGCCTGTTGACCCTGTACACCTAACAGTATGTAGGTATCCGGGAGTTACTTGACTATTGTGGGTTATATCCTGGGAAACTGGTAGAATATCAAAGGGCTAGGTTTTGAAATGAGTTAAGATGGTAGAATTCTTGACATGGTTTACACTACTTCCTTCTCCACAGGCTACAAGGACTACACCGCAGCCTTCTACCTGGGTGGCGTCCTCTGCCTCGTTTCTGCTATCCTCATCACTAGGCTCTTCTTCTCAGTAGGTCACCAGAATAAGTTATGGTCAAAACCTGGTATGTAATACCATTAAGTTGTGGTTAAAGACACACGAGCAAACATGACATTTTATCTATGGAAATGTTTCGGTCTAGGAACCTTGGAGTAAACAAAGTCTAAAGTGTTCGCTCATGTGTCTTTAACCACAAATTAAGTTACGTCGTAACTCCTGCTCCTCTTATCCATTCTTGCATGTAATTCCCTCATTTACCCTTTGCAAAGACTATGTTCTCTATAAATACATCGTTACTTCGTTAAAAAAAACAAGGTTTGGTAAGCAGTAACTTTAAAATGTTCAACAACAACAACTCACAGTTAAGACCCACAAGGGGTGATGGGGCAAGTGGGGACAGACGAAGACTAGCTCTGGAGAGGAACGTCTCGAGTTGTAGAAAAAGAGCCAGGGCTAAACCCAGCCGCAGAGCATTGTATGGCAAATATAGAAGAACGGAGGACACGTGCTGAGCTTGCTGATAGTTGTTTTGCGTATATCTTGTTTAAGTAGAGTTGGGAGGCAGGCAGGACCACAGGAAAAAGGCAGCTTCTATGCAAGATGATAATTGTAACGATTTACTGCAGTTTTTCAGTAGAGGAGCCGTTTTTTATTTTCTTGAAGATTGATTTCGAGATGTGGACTTGTTTACCCTTGTTAGTGAAGTCTTTTTTGAATCCTTCAATAGATTCAATTAGGGCTTGAGTTATACATAGATCTTCGGAATGCAGCCTTAATGACCATCTCTTGTCGATAGGCTATAAATTCGACGACCCAATCATCACGTTAACAAGAAAACTCCAGCCCTGCTGGAAGTCATATCCTGAGAAATATGTCACTGTGTAAGAAAATGTCAGGCCTCTGTAAGTGCATGGGAAAGGCAAATAACAGGAGATGCCATTGTTTATATCAAGGATATCTGCTGGCAAAGACAAGCAGCCTTCAAAGGTTGTATAGATATATTCAAGTGCAGTGCAGTGTTCTTGGTATTACTTAAATTCAACAAGAGGAACAACTGTAAAACTGGCTATCGTAGTAAAATATATTTTTACATGTCATGCATTATTCTTATAAAAAATAATTCCTTTGTCTATAAAAACATATATACAGTGGTACCTCGAGTTACGATATTTTTTCGTTCGAGAATGCTGTTCAAGTGCCATTACCAAACGAATTTATCCCCATAAGGAATAATGTAAAATAGACTAGTCCTTTTACACCCCCAAAAATATACTTACAAAAGCATCTAAAAAAATAAACTTACATAAAAGGGCGATTTTGGGGACCATCGTAACTCGAGGTACCACTGTACTTTCTTTGCTAATTAACTTAGAAAAATGACATACAATAGAAGACGTGTGCAAACATATGTACAAAAATAGTACTTATCGCGTCACATCTGGTTCCTTGTGGTCAGGTGGAATCATCGAGCAAGAGAGTTATGAGTGACCTCACTCAGCTGGCAATGCGACCAGAGGTCGACGTATATTTGTTGATGGTGCTGGTGATGGGGTCCAACTGGGGCTTCCTCGAAAGCTACCTCTTCCTCTACCTCGAGACTCTACATGCACCTAGTTACCTGATGGGTAAGGCAAACTATACTCTTACATTTTCATGGGTAAGTCAGATAAGAGGTAAGACCTCATTCACAGGACTGGATGGTAACATAAAATCTTTCTTACCTACCATCGTCTGATATAATTGGATTATCCACATTTGCCTTATCACGAAACACAAATATTCCTCGTAATAAAGTCCTCTACCCTTTCTTATTACTGTTAATCAACAGTTATATGTTCATATTCAATACTTCACCTCAAACAAGATTAACAATATATACTTGTCACATCTTAATACATGTAGAAAACAAACTATTATAAGAGATCCTCAAAGGGATATCTTATAGCAGTTGCCTTTTTTTTAATTTCTTAATTTAAGGTTTTAGTTTATAACAAGAGAACGCCTCATCCGATAAGTACCGTAACTAAGGAAAGGATCATGCAACTAATGACATGTGCAGGTGACCTCTGTTCAATGTTAGAGAATACCAGTGGTTGTGGTTTCTGTTGGGTAACTTGTATTCTGCTTTTTTTCTTCAGAGTAGTACTTTCTTTGGCTAACTTATTAACAGGAGTGTGAAAGAATCCGTGAAAATAGTAATAATAATGATACAGGATAAAGCACTTATAGAGAAAATATATGTTTTGGCAGGGCTAACGTTTACGGTAGGGTCGGTAGTGGGAATGCCTGTGATGCTTGTCGCTGACGCATTAGTGGAGAAGATTGGCCGTCCCAACACCTTCATTATATCTTTCTTCATCTACGCCATCAGGCACTTCGGTTACTCACACATCAAGTAAGAGTTTATTATGCATAATAGCACAGAATCATGATTAAGATTCAAGTTGGGATGGAAACTTTATTATGAACTCTATTATAACAGCCCAAGTTGTAATCAACTGGCTCCCTAAATTTATACACCTTTGCAAAGTCTTCATTTCTATTAGGCATTGGACTACCTGAGCCTTTTAACACAAATGATGGCATTTCTCTAGATGACCTGATATCTAATGCTTGGGATATCAAGTTCTTTGCACATGTTTAGTATTTTATTAGTACGTACATGGACTTTCTAGGATTGATCATCATCACTTCGTTCTACAAATTTTCAACCTCTCCATGCATTCTGTGAATAGTGTGCAGTCTAGTCAACTACTGATCTGATGTAAGAAAAACGTATCATTTTTCTCTATTCTCACTTTAGTACTATATCTGAGGCGAAAAAAAAATCTGGTTACAAGTCCAAATAGTGGGACTTAAAATCCAAGAGACTTACATTTGGTTTTGGTTACATATTCGAGCCGAAAACCATCATTCCACCTGGAACCTGCGAACTGCGCCTCACTGCTGTAGGGTACGCCTATTAAGTACCTTGGGTTTCTCAGCCGAGATGATCAATCCCAGGTTCTGTTGAACAAAAAACATTTGATCCATCTGGAAAGCTGTTCACGTACATCCATCCTGGCAGATTTACTAATGATTACGTACATCCATCCTGGCAGGTTCACTAATGATTACATGTCTAAAAATTTTCCATTTTCTGACTTTGTTTCGTCCTAGTGAGTCAGATCTGTATAAATTATGTTTGTTTCAGTCGCCATTGAAGGTGCATCTTACGTAAAGAAAGGTTCTATGTATTTCCAGAGTGCAAATGCAGTGCCTTTAGCAAATCTACATAGGATAGAATGCTGACACACATTATTTATTTTTTCAGAAAACTGAGCTAATTCAGTCTTTTAATTACAGTTTTTAGATTGCTATGCTCTAGTAAGTCTTACATGGAGAACAATTGCCGTGAGGTACCAACACTCTTATATGGGTGTGAAACTTGGGTTGTAAATGCTGCAGCGAGGAGGAGGCTGGAGGCAGTGGAGATATTCTGTCTAAGGGCAGTGTGTGGTGTAAATATTATGCAGAGAATTCGGAGTGTGGAAATTAGGAGGTGGTGTGGAGTTACTAAAAGTATTAGTCAGAGGGCTGAAGAGGGGTTGTTGAGGTGGTTTGGTCATTTAGAGAGAATGGATCATTGTGGGCAAGGGGCTTGGACTTCCAGCAAGCGTGTGCGAGCGTGTTAGATAGGAGTGAATGGAGACGAATGGTTTTTGGGACCTGATGAGCTGTTGGAGTGTGAGCAGGGTAATATTTAGTGAAGGGATTCAGGGAAACCGGTTATTATAGATTTAGCCGGACTTGAGTCCTGGAAATGTGAAGTACAATGCCTGCACTTTAAAGGAGGGGTCTGAGATAGTGACAGCTGGGAGGGACTATTCTCAGCTGTCGTATCTGAGCGCCTCTGCAAAGACAGTGATTATGTATGAGTGTGGTGAAAGTGTTGAATGATGATGAAAGTATTTTCTTTTTGGGGATTTTCTTTCTTTTTGGGTCACCCTGCCTCATTGGGAGACGGCCGACTTGTTGGAAAAAAAAAAGAAAAAAAAGAAGTAATGCTTTTCAATTAATATAAACTTAATTTATTTGACAAATTAATGACTTAAGATTAGCTATCATTAGCATAACTCTACATACAGAAAGTCACAAGCATATAATTTAATAATTTATTCATATTAATTAATGAGTTATACTGTACAGTATACCAAAGTGGAGACAGTACATTTTTAACATTTCTAAAGAGTAATTCAATAAGTACATACTATATGCTGATGTATGCAGTGATCCATGGCTGGTGCTGCCTTTTGAGGTGCTGGAGCTGTTCACCTACCAACTCATGTGGGTGGCTGCTATCACATACTGCCCCATCCTGGCTCCCAAAGGTCTGCTGGCTACCATGACTGGCATCACCGGCTCTGTACACTTCTCTCTTGGCAAGTCTTGCTTTGTCTGCCAAGCGTATTTTATATCTCCATATTATGACTAATACATTTATGTTTGATATACAGCCTCTCCTCACTTAACGACGGGGTTCCGTTCCTAAGAGTAGGTCGGTAAGCGAACTGGTTGTTAAGCAAGGAGCATACTATACTGGTAGTGGATTTGTGTCAACCATCATTAGATATTTTTTTATTGTTACCTTTGCACCATTTATAACATTTCTAGTACAGTATATTTTAAAATGTTTATACAGTAGTGTACTGTATACTGTAATAAACAGAATAGAGGAAATCAGCTCTAATATGCATTACTTAGGCTTGCATACAGGTTGGAGAGCTGGTCGTAAGTTTGAACGGTCGGTAAACGAGTATGTCACTAAGTGAGGAGAGGCTGTACTGTATATCATTTCTCTAAATCAGAGTAGCTTTTATGTTACTTTTCAGTGTCCTTCCAAGTCCAGTTTTGGAAAATGGTTATGATAATTACATTACATTTATTACAATTGTGTACAGTATAGTAGCATACTTATTAGTGAATAAAGTAATGTCCATGAGGAATTAAGTGACTAGAGTGATTATGTATGAATGATGGTGAAAGTGTTTCTTTCTTTCTTGGGTCACCCTGCCTCGGTGGGAGACGGCCAATGTGTTAAAAAAAAATAGAGCTTGGAGCTCACAGCACAAGTTGCTATGCAGATTTGTCTGCGAAGGATAGTGAGTATGCATCCACAAATGAAGTGGTCTCAAATTACTCAGTCCATATGCAACATAGTGTTGCAGGGAATACATCTCGTTTTGTTTCTTAGGAATCATTAAATTACATCATTGTCCATATAAGCCTTTGGTGCACAAATCTGATGGCTTGAACAGGTTGAGGCTAAGAACTGCAGGGAATAACAATACAACTTCCTAGAAATGATGAGAGGGGTCTTAATAGTTAAGCTACCATCTACCTTATTATCAGGTACCAAGATTTGGCACTACAGGTAATGACATATCAGTCTCCTAAATAGCATTAAATCAAAGGTATAATCTGTCACCTAGAGATTATCTGGTTGCTTCTCTCAATGACTCTCTACCTCAGTTTCCAGTGCACTGATCTCCTCTGGCTAGGTCAAAATGAAACAGTACTGCAGGGGATAACCACTTCCTTCTTCCATACAGAATTTGTAGAATTTCTCAATTATTATTATAATCAAAAAGAAGCGCTAGACCACAGGGGTCATACAGCAGAATTTCTCAAATATTGCATTCTGAACTGCAGAGAATTAATCAGAAAATGCATTCTGAACTGCAATGAGAATTAATCAGAAACTGCATTCTGAACTGCACTGAGAATTAATCAGAAACTGCATTCTGAATTGCACTGAGAATCTTGCACTGAAATCCACTTCAGTGGACTTTAGGGTGAGTGCCTTGATGACTGTGATGAGCTTTTGACCCAAGGAATTGGAGTTACTCTATCCTTCCTTGGATCAAACCTGATTGCCTCCCCTGCCCTTAGCACTGCATGACTCCTACAGGTTTGGCACTTTCTGATTACAGTGGACCCTCAGAAATCGAACACTCCCAACTCGCCCTATTATGTAAGTTTATTATTGTAAGTGCTTTTGTAGGTGTATTTTTGGGGGTCTGAAACGGACTAATCTAATTTACATCATTCCTTATGGGAATAAATTAGTTTGGTAACAGCACTTGAACAGCATTCTGGAATGAAGAATGTTCGATTTCTGGGGGTCCACTGTATTATAATAATCACACTGTAAACTTGGTCACATGAGGTGTGATGTGAGAGCTACCTTATCATGAAAACCTTCAACTGTACTTGACTGGTATCCATAAGCCACAGCTGAAGGCAAACTAATATTGGTGTGGAAAGGCAGAAAGCTTTAATTTTTTAAGAGAAAGAAAAGTATGGAGAGTGAAGAGGTGGATGTACTTGACTGTATGAGGGTGGCAGTATCTTGGATGAACAGAACAGTGGCAATCATGCAGTTAGAGACTTTCCAGGAAGTGGTGATTTGCAGGCCTGGCTGACTTCCCAACTTAAGAATACTGGGATAAGTAATGTACATATAGTACTGTGCATAAATCAATGTAATACAGTACTATATTCAGACCTGGACGCTGAAACTAAGGGATTCCAGGAAGGGCCATACAGTATCCAAGAATAGACAGTACAGTGGACCCCTGAGTTTCGGTCATATTTCATTCCAAAAGACTGCTCAAGTGCCATTACCGAACGAATTTACTCCCTTAAGGAATAATGTCAAGTAGGTTAGTCCATTTCAGACCCCCAAAAATACACTTACAAAAGCACTTACAATATTACACTTACGTACACAATTGTTCGATTTCCGAGGTGACCGAAACTCGGGGGTCCACTGTAATCAGGTATGATCTGAGAAAAGGAAGAGTAGCTCCAATTTTGTCTGGATTAAGAGTTCTTCACCAGCATCAAGATACCCACTGGAAGGAACTGAATAATGATATACAGTGGACCCCCGGATTACGTCATTATTTCATTCCAGAATGCTGTTCAAGTGCCATTACCGAACGAATTTGTTCCCATAAGGAATAATGCAAATTAGATTAGTCCTTTTAGACCCCCAAAAATACACTTACAAAAGCACTTAAAAAAATACAGTGGACCCCCGGTTAACGGCCGGCTCCAAACACTAACATTTATGTAAGTGTATTTTTTTAAGTGCTTTCGTACAGTAGACCCCCGAGTTTCGTAAACCCCGGAAATCGTACATTTATGTAAGTATAATATTGTAAGTGCTTGTGGAAAAGTATTTTTGGGGGTCTGAAATAGACTAACCTACGTGACATTTTTCCTTAAGGGAGTAAATTCGTTCATTAATGGCACTTGAGCAGACTTCAGGAGTGAAGTTTTTACGAAACTCGGGGGTCCACTGTACTCTAATTTACATTATTCCTTAAGTTAATAAATTTGTTCGGTAACAGCACTTGAACAGCATTCTGGAACGAATTATGGCCGTTAACCGGGGGTCCACTGTATTTACATAATTGTTCGAGTTTGGAGCAGTACGTAATCCGGGGGTCCACTGTATAACATTGCTTTATGCATTCAGTTTCCATAACAAAAATAAGTAGACTTAAACTTTAAAATATAGTACAATAATAGTTTTATTTAATAGTTTTTATTTAAATAATTTTAGTAGTCCATCCAAGGTTAAAAATAATTTGTTATTAAGTAAAAAAGTATCACATTCTAAAATGAAACTTGGTCAGAGCATATGAGTAAGGTTTGTAGTGTTGCAGGTCGTGGGTTGGGGTCCTTGGTTGGTGGATACTTGATTGACAACCTTGATCTTCCTGGAGCCTTCAGGGGCTATGCTGGAATAGCAGCCACCTCTGGAGTTCTCTATGCCCTTATTCACTTTGGCTGCATCAAGAAAAAACTAGCAATAAGAGGTAAAGTGATTATTTTAAACAGTTTTTGATAGCAATACCTACCTGATTAGTAAAATTCATTAAAATTTAAAATATTATGATTCACAGGATTTTTTTTTTTCAACAAGTCGGCCATCTCCCACCGAGGAAGGGTGACCCAAAGAGAAAGAAAATCCCCAAAAGAAAATACTTTCATCATCATTCAACACTTTCACCTCACTCATACATAATCACTGTCTTCGCAGAGGAGCTTAGATATGACAGTTTAGAAGTCCCTCCAAACTGCCAATATCCCAAATCCCTCCTTTAAAGTGCAGGCATTGTACTTCCCATTTCCAGGACTCAAGTCCAACTAAATCAATTAACTGGTTTACCTGAATCCCTTCACACAATATTACCTTGCTCACACTCCAACAGCTCATCAGGTCCCAAAAACCATTCGTCTCCACTCACTTCTATCTAACACGCTCACACATGCTTGCTGGAAGTCCAAGCCCCTCGCCCACAAAACCTCCTTTACTCCCTCCCTCCAACCTTTTCGAGGACGACCCCTACCCCGCCTTCCTTCCCCTACAGATTTATACGCTCTCCAAGTCATTGTACTTTGATCCATTCTCTCTAAATGACCAAACCACCTCAACAACCCCTCTTCAGCCCTCTGACAAATACTTTTAGTAACTCCACACCTCCTAATTTCCACACTCCGAGTGTTGGTACCACTATACTTTCATACATTCCCTTCTTTGCCTCCATAGATAACGTTTTTTGTCTCCACAGATACCTCAACGCACCACTCACCTTTTTTCCTTCATCAATTCTATGGTTAATCTCATCCTTCATAAACCCATCTGCTGACAAGTCAACTCCCAAATATCTGAAAACATTCACTTCTTCCATAATCCCTCTCTCCAATGTGATATCCAATTTCTCTATAATTAAATTGTTTGATACCCTCATCACCTTACTCTTATCTATGTTCACTTTCAACTTTCCACACCCTTTACACATTCATAGGATATGTATAAAAAATAGACTGACAGAATTCTAGGTAATGAGGAAGTCACTGACAAGATAAATTGAAGTTTCTCTCTCTTTAAATATTTTAGTTATACAAAATAAGGCATGAAGACTAGAAATGAGAAAAGCAAAAAAAGTATGGTAGAAAGCACAAGAAGTAAATGATAAACAAGATATTCAAATATGGCAAATAAGCCAATAAAAGAAGCCTTTACAAAAGTTAGGAAAATGGCAGTACATTGTATCAAATGAATTTTTTTTTTTTTTTTCAATAAGTCGGCCGTCTCTCACCGAGGCAGGGTGACCCAAAAAGAAAGAAAATCCCAAAAAAGAAAATACTTTCATCATCATTCAACACTTTCACCACACTCATACATAATCACTGTCTTTGCGGAGGAGCTCAGATACGACAGCTGAGAATAGTCCCTCCCAGCTGTCACTATCTCAGACCCCTCCTTTAAAGTGCAGGCACTGTACTTCCCATTTCCAGGACTCAAGTCCAACTAAATCAATTAACTGGTTTCCCTGAATCCCTTCACACAATGTTACCCTGCTCACACTCCAACAGATCGTCATGTCCCCAAAACCATTTGTCTCCATTCACTCCTATCTAACACGCTCACACATGCTTGCTGCAAGTCCAAGCCCCTCGCCCACAAAACCTCCTTTACCCCCTTCCCTCCAACCTTTTCTAGGACGACCCCTACCCCGCCTTCCTTCCCCTACAGATTTATACGCTCTCCAAGTCATTCTACTTTGATCCATTCTCTCTAAATGACCAAACCACCTCAACAACCCCTCTTCAGCCCTCTGACAAATACTTTTAGTAACTCCACACCTTCTCCTAATTTCCACATTCGAATTTTCTGCATAATATTTACACCACACATTGCCCTTAGACAGGACATCTCCACTGCCTCCAGCCTCCTCCTCGCTGCAGCATTTGCAACCCATGCTTCACACCCATATAAGAGTGTTGGCACCACTATACTTTCGTACATTCCCTTCTTTGCCTCCATGGATAACGTTTTTGTCTCCACAGATACCTCAATGCACCACTCACCTTTTTTCCTTCATCAATTCTATGGTTAACCTCATCCTTCATAAACCCATCCGCTGACACATCAACTCCCAAATATCTGAAAACATTTACTTCTTCCATAATCCCTCTCTCCAATGTGATATCCAATTTTTCTTTATTTAAATCGTTTGATACCCTCATCACCTTACTCTTATCTATGTTCACTTTTAACTTTCTACCTTTACACACTCTCCCAAACTCGTCCACTAACCTTTGCAACTTTTCTTTAGAATCTCCCATAAGCACAGTATCATCAGCAAAAAGTAACTGTGTCAACTCCCATTTTGCATTTAATTCTCCATAATTTAATCCCACCCCTCTCCCCAACACCCTAGCATTTACTTCTTTTACAACCCCAGCTATAAATATATTAAACAACCATGGTGACATTACACATCCCTGTCTAAGACCTACTTTTACCGGTAAGTAATCTCCCTCTCTCCTACACACCCTAACCTGAGCCTCACTATCCTCATAAAACTCTTTACAGCCTTCAGTAACTTACTACCTATTCCATACACCTGCAACATCTGCCACATTGCTCCCCTATCCACTCTATCATATGCCTTTTCTAAATTCATAAATGCAATAAAAACTTCTCTACCTTTATCTAACTACTGTTCACATATATGCTTCACTGTAAACACTTGATCTACACATCCCCTACCCACTCTAAAGCCTCCTTGCTCATCTGCAATCCTACTCTCTGTCTTACCTCTAATTCTTTCAATAATAACCCTGCCATACACTTTACCTGGTATACTCAGTAAACTTATTCCCCTATAATTTTTACACTCTCTTTTATCCCCTTCCCTTTATATAAAGGAACTATACATGCTCTCTGCCAATCCCTAGGTACCTTCCCTCTTTCATACATTTATTAAACAAAAATACCAACCACTCCAGCACTATATCCCCCCCTGCTTTTAACATTTCTGTCATGATCCCGTCAGTTCCAGCTGCTTTACCCTCTTTCATTCTACGTAATGCCTCACGCACCTCCCCCACACTCACATCCTGCTCTTCTTCACTCCTAAACGATGTTGTACCTCCCTGGCCAGTACATGAAATTACCGCCTCCCTTTTTTCATCGACATTTAAAGTTCCTCAAAATATTCCCGCCATCTACCCAATACCTCCAGCTCCCCATCTACTAACTCCCCTACTCTGTTTTTAACTGACAAATCCATTTGTTCCCTAGGCTTATTACCTTGTTTATCTCACTCCAAAATTTTTTCTTGTTTTCAGCAAAATTTCTTGACAGAGCCTCTCCCATTCTTTCATCCACTCTTCTTTTGCACTCTCTAACCACTCTCTTCACCTTTCTTTTACTCTCCATATACTCTGCTCTTCTATTAACACTTCTGTTTTGTAAAAACCTCTCATAAGCTACCTTTTTCTCTTTTATCACACCCTTTACTTCTTCATTCCACCAATCACTCTTCTTTCCTCCTGCACCCACCCTCCTATAGCCACAAACTTCTGCCCCACATTCTAATACTGCATTTTTAAAACTATCCCAACTCTCTTCAACCCCCCCACTACTCATACTTGCACTATCCCACCTTTCTGCCAATAGTTGCTTATATCTCACCCTAACTTCCTCCTCCCTTAGTTTATACACTTTTACCTCTCTCTTACTTGCTGTTGCCATTTTCTTTTTGTCCCATCTACCTTTTACTCTAACTGTAGCTACAACCAAATAATGATCTGATATATCTGTTGCCCCTCTATATACATGTACATCCTGAAGCCTACCCATCAACCTTTTATCCACCAATACATAATCCAACAAACTACTTTCCTTACGTGCTATATCATACCTTGTATATTTATTTATCCTCTTTTTCATAAAATATGTATTACTTATTACCAAACCTCTTTCTACACATAGCTCAATTAATGGTTCCCCATTTACATTTACCACTGGCACCCCAAATTTACCTACTACTCCCTCCACAACATTTTTACCCACTTTAGCATTAAGATCCCCAACCACAATTACTCTCTCACTTGGTTCAAAACTCCCCACACACTCACTCAACATTTCCCAAAATCTCTCTCTCTCCTCTACACTTCTCTCTTCTCCAGGTGCATAAACACTTACTATAACCCACTTTTCACATCCAACCTTTATTTTACTCCACATAATCCTTGAATTTATACATTTATATTCCTTCTTTACCTGCCATAACTGATTATTCAACATTATTGCCACTCCCTCTTTAGCTCTAACTCTATTTGAAACCCCTGACCTAATCCCATTTATTTCTCCCCACTGAAAATCTCCTACCCCCTTCAGCTTTGTCTCACTTAAAGCCAGGACATCCAGCTTCTTTTCATTCATAACATCTACAATCATCTCTTTCTTATCATTCGCACAACATCCACGCACATTCAAACATCCCACTTTGACGGTTTTCTTCTTTTTCTTTTTAGTAAGCTATACAGGAAAAGGGGTTACTAGCCCATTGTTCCCGGCATTTTAGTTGACTTTTACAACACGCATGGCTTACGGAGGAAAGATTCTTATTCCACTTCCCCATGGATATGAAAGGAAAAGGAAAAATTATAAGAACAAGAACTATTAAGATAAAATCAAAGAAAACTCAGATGAGTGTGTATACATAAATGTGTACATGTTTGCGTAGTGTGACCTAAGTGTAAGTAGAAGTAGCAAGACGTACCTGAAATCTTGCATGTTTATGAGACAGAAAAAAAAGACACCAGCAATCCTACCATCATGTAAAACAGTTTCAGGTTTCTGTTTCACAGTCACCTGGCAGGATGGTAGTACCTCCCTGGGTGGTTGCTGTCTACCAACCTACTACCTACAATTGAGTACTGAATGTTAATGTTGCAGTTTTGTAGCTGTAGTGTTACCACGCCTCTGGCAAGACAATGATGGAGTGAATGATGATGAAAGTTTTTCTGTTGGGCCACCCTGCCTTGGTGGGAAATGGCCTATGTGTTAATTAAAAAAAAAAAAATTGAGTAGACATGAAAATCATCTATTAAATAAATATTGTGTACAGTGACTGACAGAGCACTGTAGTAGCTACATGTATATAGAAGTAGCTACAACATTTGTTTTAGCTTGGTAGTCAGAGTGTGCAATTAATTTTATCATTGAAGGAGGGTGTCAACACAAACATAAATAATCTGCAGCACTAATACAAATACTATATTATCTTCAGAAGAGGAAATACAGGAAGAAAACAGGCAACAACAGACAAGAGAGAACAGACCTGTAATGGATGAACAGGTAGCACTTCCACTCCTCCCAATCAACCAAAATATACCAGATTCCTCCAATTGATGAGCTTCATGTGCCATAGAATTGAAATTCTAAACACTATTTTGATATTAATGATGTTTCTGCTATGTTAATGGTAGTGAATTTGTTTAATAATAGACTGATGACGTAATGACAGATTTCATGATTAAATGAGAACTACGTATAGTAGTATATGAATCATTAACCCCCTTCACTGTCAGAAGGCTCAAAAGTAAAAGTGCTGACAATTTTTTTTTTTTTTCAACAAGTCGGCACTTACGAAAATACACTTACATAATTGTTCGAGTTTGGAGGTGCACGAAAACCGAGGGTCCACTGTACAGTGGACAAGACATTCATACTTTTTACTGTGCCTATTACATACATAGAACACTCTATGCAAATATTAACCCACTCCTCAAACTTCTCCTTACCAATTTTAACAGGACACATGACCATAACACTAGACACAGATCAATCCTCGATGTTCCCCGTGTCCATCTAACACTAAGTAAAAACTCAATGCATATAAAAGGCACGAAAATTTGGAATTCATTACCTGTCATTGCCAAAGAAACCCGCTTACAGTGTTGTAGAGGGGACGTGTTCCAGACGAACCAGATGTAAATGGTTGTTGGTCATCAGGGCTTTCAGCGATAGTTCTTGCATACTGAGCATCACTTTCGGTCACTATATGTTCTATCCAAAAAGCTCATTGTTGGTTCCATAATCCTCATTGTTGGAGCTGACATTGGGGCATAAAGCCCATTCAATTCTCCTGGGAATGAAGCTTTTGTGTGTGCGTGGCATGGTGACCAAGGTGTACTAAATGTGGCGTTCCCACAATGCACTGTGGTGACCCTGATTTTTTGTATACTGGGTACACTGGCCATGCAGACCTGTTCTCTAATATGTAGACCTAGCAGACCTCTCTCACCAAATTTGAAGACGCCAGAACTCACGCATAGATATAAATAAGCAACCCTGGTGTCAATAACGTAGATGTATGTACGAGACAGTGAAGGAGTTAATGACATGTACAGGTAAATATTACCCATAACATATCCCTTCTGTTACTATTTTAATAATAATTTGGATAACAATTGTATACAGATCATATGTTTACATATACTGAAAATGCATTGAGGATTTTGCAATTCAGAATGAAACCTAATGTACTTCCATGAGAACACCTGCAATTTATGTAAACTTTGATATTAATGAGCTTTCCCTTTCCTCTTACATCAATAATCTTATATTACACAATGAAGACTGTTGTGCATACATTGCATATATAATATCTGAGACTCATCATTTTTTTTAAGAAATTTATTCAGCAGAAAAATGACCCCTAAAGCTTTTTTTCAGGACTGCAAGCATCTATTATAATAGTTAGGTTTGAAGAGCTGTTTATTATTTATTTCTTCTTTCAATAAACCGGCTGTATCCCACCGAGGCAGGGTGGCACAAAAAGAAAAGCGAAAGTTTATCTTTTTAACTTTAGTAATGTATACAGATGGGGTTACTAGCCCCTTGCTCCCGGCATGTTAGTCGCCTCTTACAACACGCATGGCTTACGTAGGAAGAATTCTGTTCCACTTCCCCATGGAAATAAGAGGAAATGAACAAGAACTAGTAAGAAAATAGAAGAAAACCCAGAGGGGTGTGTATATACGTACAGTGGAACCTCGGTTTTCGTTTGCCCCAGTTTTTGTCGAATTCGGTTTTCGACGACTTTTTCGCCAAAATATTGTCCCAGTTTTCGTTCATCACCTAGGTTTTTGTCTGCCGTACCGAATGTGTCTGCCTGCCCGCACCCACACAAAGCATCCCACTCATGCATTCTGAGTCAGTCTGGCTTTGTTTCTTGTGGTAGAGGGTGGTAGTGATTGTGGTAGTGATGGTGGTAGTGGTTGTGATGGTGGTACAGAGTGGTAGTGATGGTGGTAGAGGGTGGTAGTGATTGTGGCAGAGGGTGGTAGTGATTGTGGTAGAGGGTGGTAGTGATGGTGGTAGAGGGTGGTAGTGATGGTGGTAGATCTGTTTGTGACTCGATAAAGCCCACTGCGTGGGCGAAACGTTGTCAATAAAGGATCACATTATACTGCTTATGTGTTTATTTTTCGATGGTGGTAGAGGGTGGTAGTGATGGTGGTAGAGTGGTAGTGATGGTGGTAGAGAGTGGTAGTGATGGTGGTAGAGATAACCTCTCCTCCCTCTCCCCTCCTTTCCGTCTTCCATATGCCAACAAGAGTCTTCAATAAAAGTAAAAGTGATTTAAATTTTCATTTATCCATTTCATTAGTGGTTTATATTTATTTTTCATTGTTTTCTGTATGTAAAACTAAAGTTATTCTCTATAAAATGTACTTTTTTGTTAATATTTTTGGGTGTCTGGAACGGATTAATTGGATTTACATTATTTCTTATGGGAAATATTGCTTCAGTTTTCGTCGAATTCGGTTTTCGTCAGACTCTCTAGAACGGATTAAAGATGAAAACCAAGGTTCCACTGTGTAAGTAGAAGTAGCAAGCTGTACCTGAAATCTTGCATGTTTTTAATTATTTATTTATAGAAAAATAAACTTTACTATAACCATATACGTAACATGTGGTATATGCAGAGTACTGTATTCCTGTTTAAACTTTGTATAATTCAGATAATTCAAGGCCACCCTGCCTTGGTGGGATATGGCCAGTTTAATGAAAAAAAAAAAAATTCAGATAGTTTAAGAAATCCTGAAAATTCTAAATATTACTAAGTGAAAAATCTAAAAGAGATTAATTGAAAATCTAAGAAGACTTGAACCATACTTATTCACATAGTAAATTATTTATTCACTTATATAAATGTAACTGAATATATAATTCTTTTGGTAACCCCACACCTCTTTCTAATCTCCAAACTCAGACTTCTCTGCATAATATTCATATTACACATTGTCCTCAAACACAACATATTCCCTGCCTCCCACCTGCCCTCAAACACAACATATTTCCTGCTTCCAACCTCCTCACACACACACACCCAACACTCATAAGGGTGTGAAACATGGGTTTTAAATGTTGAAGTAAGGAGAAGATTGGAGATGTCATGTTTAAGAGCAATGTGTGGTGTGACTATTATACAGAGAATTTGGAATTTGGAGATTAGGAGGTGTGAGGTTACCAAAAGTATTATTTGGAAGGCTGAGGATAGATAGTTGAGGGGGTTTGGACATTTAGAGAGAATGGAGCAAAATAGGATGGCTAAAAGCATGTGTAAATCCAAAGTGGAGGGAAGGAAGGCTAGGGGTCATCATAGGAAAGGATGGATGGAGGGGAGATGTAAAGGAGGTTTTGTGTGTGACAGGCTTGCACATCCAACAGGCTTATGTTAGATAGGAGTGGAGTCTATTGGCTTTTATGATTTGACGTGCTGTTGGATTATGAGCAAGGTAACATCTATGAAGGGTTAGCTGGACTTGAGTCCTGGAGATGGTAAGTAGGATGTAGATGAATGGTTCAGAGAACCGACGAGTTGGTAAATTAGACACATATGCAACACTTGGGTATCTTTATTGAGGAAACGTTTCGCCACACAGTGGCTTCATCAGTCCATACAAAGGAGAATCGTGAAGAACAGGAGGAGTTTGAGGTGGTCAGTCTCTCAACCTTGAGTCGATGTTGTCAGTCCATCAATTTACCAACTCGTCGGTTCTCTGAACCATTCATCTACATCCTGTCTGACACAGCAACATCTTGGTATCTTAATACAGGGAATTCTTCGCTTGCCTAACCCTTGGGCACGACCTACTTCCACATTGGTCAAATATGACACCTCCTACGACTGCTGCACCTCTCCTGCCTACAGTATATAAGCTACCTCTTCGAAGATATGCTGTATTCTATTCAAGATTGATGGACTGACAACATCGACTCAAGGTTGAGGGACTGACCACCTCAAACTCCTCCTGTTCTTCATGATTTTCCTTTGTATGGACTGATGAAGCCACTGTGTGGCGAAACGTTTCCTCAATAACGATATCAAAGTGTTGCATATGTGTCTAATTTACCAGATGGTAAGTAGTGTCTTCACTTTGAAGGAGGGGTGGGAATGTTGCAGTTTGGAGGGTCACCTGAACTGTGATGTCAGCATACTTCTGGTAAGACAGTGATTGAGAGTGAAAATGTTGCTTCCTCTTCTCATCACCCTACCTTAGTGGGAGCGGTCCAGGGTGTTAAAAAAATTAAGAAAAACAAAATTGAAAATAGGAAGTAGCATTTATTAATTTTATAGACATAAAAAAATATACAGCATTGCACTTTACCAGGAAATAGACAGTATGTAAATATACATTATATGGTGTTCAACCATTGTTATTCAGATCATCCCAGGCTAGAAATAACAAAATTGCAATAAATATATGGAAGAGCAATTTGTGCAAATATTTATATTAATATTTGTTATGTCTATATATAAAATTCTTTTTATCACCTTCAAAGTTAAGGGAAGAACAGTTGAAAGAAATCATCCCCCCATTCTAGCTGCTAGACATCCATAAAATATTTCCAGTTTTCCTTCATCACAGACCTCATTAAGTAACTTACTTTTATATAATGATAATGTGTCCCTGTTAATTTTCTGCTACAACAGAAATTTTACCAATTGCAGAGTTTTAAAGTTTACCTCTTTTCCATACTGAGTAATCTTAGCCTTATCTTGTTTATAAAGCAGTCCAGCAGAAGAATACTCTGTGTATATCTTTGATGACTGGTTTCCTTCAGGAACTGCCCACTTTTTGAAAAGGTTACATTTAGAATAATTTCCAGATACAGTGTATCAGATGACTTCAAGCTTTTCAATCTTCAAAAAAGTACCTGAAACATTCATCAAAAGTTTATCAAAAATAAAGTTGGAGTATGGGTTACTAGGAAGAAAGAATGGATGGAAAAAATATGGACAGTCCTCTATGAGAACACACAAATGAGAAATTAAAAAGGAAGAAAACTAAGAGAAAGAAAAATAAAACAACTAACAGAATACAAATGAAAACACAGAATGGAAAAAAAGTATAAAGTGTACTAAAAAGGTGATATAGAGGTGAATAACAGCTGTCTCAAGTAAGAATGTTATTAGTATTTCAGTATTATATTTATGAGTAAGCACTAAACTTGTAAGGGTCATACAGCATCTGGGAAATGGGAGGTAAGCAAGTCTGATCTGAGGACTGGGAGGGCAGCTAAAATTCCTTGGAACAAGAGCCCTTCACCTGTATCAAGGTACTCCTCTTGATAGAGTAGTGCGAGTGCAACTAAAGTGAAAAACCATATTACATTCCCATGTAACATACTGTGCTGTGCTTCCAATGCCAAATGAAATACACTGGTCTATTATCACAGTAGTAATATTAGTCTTTAGAATTGATTTTTCTCTGAATATTTTCCATACTTGATGAATTAATATTTTTATAATATAATTAACTACTGTACAGTATTCAGTCATTCTTTGTTTTGATTAACAAAATAAATTATTCCTTATTACCATAACACACTAACATAAAAAATCAACTCATCTTTTGTTTTGCATAACACTTTATACTAGTCCAATAAACCAAAAATATTTTACTAGTTTCCAAAATAAATGTAAAATAAGCAAAAAAATCATAAATCATTATTTCATTGGATTTTTTTTTTTTTACACCGGCCATTTCCCACCAAGGAAGGGTGACCCAAAAAGAAAGAAAAAACTTTCATCGTCATTCAACACTTTCACCATCATTCATACATAATCACTATTGACAAACCTAACTAACAAGGCCTGGTCTCAGACCGGCCCGTGGAGGCGTTGACAACCGAAACTTCTCCAGGTATACTCCAGGTGAAGAGGTTTTACTCTTAGGTGTCCCATAATGTTCAAGAAGGAAAACTTCTCTTGCTCTAGCAATATCACCCAGAGGCATTCTTGTCATGGTATATATTGAGTGGAGAACGCATATCAGCATGCTTTGCTAACAATGTCAGGAACATCTGATATTTGGAAAAGCTACAGGAAAAACATAGACACTATTTTGGATTTAAGGGTAATGGGTAAAAGCCCGTTAAGTTTTTCATTAGATGGGAGTTTTATTTAACATTATTTCCTGTGAATCACTGTCTGTCTGATTCATTGAAAATAATGTTAAATAAAACTCCCATCTAATGAAAAACTTAACAAGCTTTTACCCATTACCCTTAATTCCAAAATGGTTTCTTATGTTTTTTTTGTAGCTTTTCCAAATATCAGATGTTCCTGACATTGTTAGCAAAGCATGATGATATACATTCTCTACTCAATATATTCCATGAGAAGAATGCCTCTAGGTGAAATTGCTAGAGCAAGAGAAGTTTTCCTTTTTGAATGTTATGGGACACCTAAGAGTAAAGTCTCTAAGTTAGGTTTGTGTCAATAGTTTAAACAAAGCAATTGGTCACAGTAACATTAAAGTTAAACTTGCAAAACTTCTGCATATAACAGGAGCTAAACATATGCATAGCCTGTGTAAATCTGTGTATTGTTAGGATAAAGGTGATAATCAACCCCATGGGCATCCAACAGTAAAGCTAAGCAACTAACCTAAACAGTAAACAAGACTGGTCCAAAGAAAAGAGCCCTGAGGAATGCCACAGGGCAATGTAAATGACTCAGCAGCTAAAAGCTGCTTTGGTAGTAAGGCAGTATGTATAGTAAGGTGAAACAAAAGTCTGAGTGAAAAGTTAAAATTTTTAAGAAGCAAAATAAAACCTAAAACATTTCTGATTTAATAACTGTTGTTTAATTATATGTGTATTTTGAATCTGCCTGTGGGGTCACACTAACCATAATGTTCCTCAATATTACAGTAGCAAAAATTTAGAATTTTTAAAAAGTAATTTCAAGCTTGTCAGAATGGAAATATATATGAAAAAATAATTTGCTTCATAAATCTCTCTATATGTTATTCACATTACAATACTGCAAATAAATAAGGGCAGGACCTGGATAATTGTAGCTATGAGCTGGAATGGAGTTCCTTCATCCGTGACCTGGAATCCATGAAGCAAACTGAAAACTGATCACGTCCCATCAGTGCTAAGCAAGAGCCTGAAGGATGCCACCTATAACAAATAAAAAAAATCATTACAAAAATATGAAATCACTCATAGCTCCACTGTTACAGATTTGTTCATAAGAGCTTTATATGTGGGATAACTTTCTACCAAACTAGAAGTGTATACTTGTCTATAGACTTAAACTGTGTGCAAAGTTCAAAACTTATTGAAATGTACAGCATCTTCTCTCAAGTTTATGATTATGCCAGTGTAAATTATTTCTTCAATACATAATAACTTAACTCCATTATCTACAGAATGACCTGTTATTAATGACAGCACTACTATTAGACGAAATATAGTAAATATATTTAGCTTCATGGGGAAGTGAAAAAGAATCCTTCCTAGTAAGCCATGCATAACATAAAAGGTGACGAAAATGCCGGAAGCAACGGGCTAGTAACCCCTTCTCCTGTATAATTTTTTTTTTTAACATGTCAGCTGTTTCCCACCAAGGCAGGGTAACCCAAAAAGAAAGAAAAAGCTTTCATTATCATTCAACACTTTCACCATCACTCATACATAATCACTGTCTTTGCAGAGGCACTCAGATACAACAGTTTAGATGTCTCTCCAAACTGCCAATATCCCAAACCCCTCCTTTAAAGTGCAGGCATTGTATTTCCCATTTCCAGGACTCGAGTCAGGCTAACTGGTTTCCCTGAATCCCTTCACAAAATATTACCCTGCTCACACTCCAACAGCTCGTCAGGTTCCAAAAGCCATTCATCTCCATTCACTCCTATCTAACACACTCACGCATACTTGCTGGAAGTCCAAGCCCCCTCGCCCACAAAACCTCCTTTACCCCCTCCCTCCCAACCTTTTCAAGGACATCCCCCTACCTCGCCTTCCTTCCCCTACAGATTTATACACTCTCCAAGTTATTCTACTTTGTTCTAGCGTCTCTAAACCAAACCACCTCAACAACCCCTCTTCAGCCTGCTGAATAATACTTTTAGTAACTTTTCACCTGTGTAAATTATGTATTAAAAATACAAAGAAGAAAAACTCTCCTTTCTTCTTTGTTGGGTCACCCTGACTTGGTGAGAGACAGCTGGTTGAAGAAAAAATTATTTATATCCTCTGATATTGTATACATCATGGAACTCCCTTTCTTAAAAGAGGAGACATGTCATATGTTATGCATTGCAGACACTTGCAAACAATAACAAAAGTTTTGAATCGCATTTGACAACTTAATAAGAATTCTAAATGTTAATTAACCTACTACATACAGTGGTACCTCGAGTTACGATGGTCCCCAAAATCACCCTTTTATGTAAGTTTATTTTTTTAAATGCTTTTGTAAGTATATTTTTGGGGGTGTAAAAGGACTAGTCTATTTTACATTATTCCTTATGGGGATAAATTCGTTTGGTAATGGCACTTGAACAGCATTCTCGAACGAAAAAATATTGTAACTCGAGGTACCACTGTACATACTATATATGAAGTGGGCATTGGATGCTCCCAAGTTCATGAGAAATAAGAATATGTGGAAAGATGGATTTACCTCAGCAATCATATACAAGTATAAAAGTACAGTGGTACCTCGAGTTACGATATTTTTTCGTTCGAGAATGCTGTTCAAGTGCCATTACCAAACGAATTTATCCCCATAAGAAATAATGTAAAATAGACTAGTCCTTTTACACCCCCAAAAATATACTTACAAAAGCATTTAAAAAAATAAACTTATAAAATACTTATAAAAGGGCGATTTTGGGGACGATCGTAACTCGAGGTACCACTGTACAAGGAAAAGGGAAACAAATGAAAAAGAAATTTTTTTTTTTCAACAAACCAGCCATACCCCACAGAGGTAGTGGGACCTAAAAAGAAAAACGAAAGTTTTCTTTTAAATTTAGTAATTTACACAGAAGAGGTTACTAGCTCCTTGCTCTAAAACATTAAAAAAAATAAAGACAAAGGTACGTACAGTGGTATCTCTAGTTACGAGTTTAATTCTTTTCAGAAGGCTGTTCGAGTGCCGATACCGAACGAATTTGTTCCCATAAGGAATAATGTGAATTAGATTAATCTGTTTCAGACCCCTAAAAATACACTTACAAAAGCACTTTGAGAAATACACTTACATAATTGTTCGAGTTGGGAACTGCTCGTATGTCGAGGTACCACTGTACAGTGGACCCTCGGTTAACGGAAGGTTCCGTTAACGTAAGCTTCGGAAAATGTAAGCTTTTTTCGTAATCGGTTAGCGAAAAATTCTTCGGTTACCAAAAGGTATTAGACGTGTCCACCTGCTCCGTGCAAGCGCAGGACGCCAGTGAAGCGTTGTTTACCATTGAGAGAACATTACCTAGCGCGCTTTTTCAAAGATTCACAATATATTTGGTGTCTTTTTTGGTGGTTTAGTGATTGTCACTGTGAAATAAGTCACCATGGGTCCAAAGAAGCTTCCTAGTGGCACCCCAGTGGTAGCAGGCATGCAGGGAGTGTAGCATTCATGCAGAGAGTGTAGCATTCATGCAGGGAGTGTAGCATTCATGCAGGGAGTGTAGCATTCATGCAGGGAGTGTAGCATTCATGCAGGGAGTGTAGCATTCATGCAGGGAGTGTAGCATTCATGCAGGGAGTGTAGCATTCATGCAGGGAGTGTAGCACTCATGCAGGGAGTGTAGCATTCATGCAGGGAGTGTAGCATTCATGCAGGGAGTGTAGCAGGCATGCAGGGAGTGTAGCAGGCATGCAGGGAGTGTAGCATTCATGCAGGGAGTGTAGCAGGCATGCAGGGAGTGTAGCAGGCATGCAGGGAGTGTAACATTCATGCAGGGAGTGTAGCATTCATGCAGGGAGTGTAGCATTCATGCAGGGAGTGTAGCATTCATGCAGGGAGTGTAGCATTCATGCAGGGAGTGTAGCAGGCATGCAGGGAGTGTAGCAGGCATGCATTAAGAAAAAGAAGGGAAGTAACCCCAGAGAGGGACTTGTTACCTGAAGTCCTTTTGGAGGGGGATTCCCCTTCCAACCATTAACACCCTGCCCCTGTCAGCAACTCTACCTTCCAGATGCCTGCAACTCTTCAATAAAGGTAAGTAAATGTTATTGTTTTGTATTTTTTGAGTGATTATTTTTTTGTGGAACGAATTAACTGTATTTACATTATTTCTTATGGGAAATAAGGTTTCAGATAACGAAAGATTCAGATTAAGTAATAGCTCCTGGACCGGATTCATTTCGTTAACTGAGGGTCCACTGTATATGTAAGAAAATAAACACTATTAAATTTGAAAATCAAGGAGCATGAGGCTGTTGGGCTTCATTTTCCTGAACCCACCAAGGTCTACTAAACCTTGTAACCAGCTGACTTCTCAAACTATTGCTTTGAAAAATGAAAACTTTATTCTGTATTACAGTCCTTTACATCACTAAGAGTCACACACCAACACTTTCTTCTCCAAGTATCATATTCATTTCCTTGAATTCCATCCTTCAACAATTCAAAGACATTTCAAAGTATTTCTTGCACCAATTCATCTGTTATACAAAAATATCAGACATGTTCAGTTATATAAGAAATGGAGCAAATCATATCGAAAAGCAAGTATAGTATACAGACTTACAAACAGTTCATTACATGGTCACTGGCTACAAAAATTAAACCAATGGGGAGGTTGAGGGGAAGAGGATATACTCTAAGAATGAAAACTAAAACATAATGCACAAAACATATACCTAAGGGATACAATCTGCAGTGTCGGTGCTCCTGGAATGGCAATTGTTAGACAGCCGAAGGGAGACCAGAAGTAAACATGACTGTTCCCTGTACAAACTGCAAGACGAGGTTGTTGTGGATCCCAGGCAAATTCTGCAAATAAATAAGCATCATAATCTGAAAACCACAAAATATTTTTAATAATGTCATAACTGTCTGCCAAGGATTTTAAAGTTCCAACTAGTCTTTGAATAATAATAATTTTCTTATTGCCAATTTAACTCTTATGTTTCTAATTTCTCTCAGAGAGCACTTTAAATATACAGTGGTACCTTAACTTACGAGTGCCCCAGTTATAAGCCACCGCTCGGTCGATTTTTTGCTTTGAGTTGCTAGCCAAAATCCGAATTATGAACGAGCTTCAGATATGCCACCACTCGCAGAAGATACCAAGGAAATATAAAAAACCTCGATAATAACCAATGTGTAACATCCTTTCAATTTTGATACCACTGGTAGTGTCATCCTGCCAGAATGTTCTATAACGTGTGCCCTAAATAAAGAGAAACAATTCTGGAACATGTAATACATGTTTGGCAGGCCGGCTGGTTGGGTGGGCAGCTGGCTGGCTGGTTGATTTGCTTTGGCTGACTCTATCTCCTTCTGTCTGTCTAAATCTATCTCTGTCTCTGTCTATCTCTGTCTTTATCTCACAGGTACACATGAATACAGTTATACTCAATTAGTTATACTCAATTAGTTGCATTGCTGCAATAAATTGCTACAATTAATTGATATGTTCAACTTATATTCAAACTTTATAACTTAGATATGCAACTTTACTTATTTTATAAATTATCAACCATAACTTTTTATTATTTTATTACTATTATTGCTTTAATTTGTTTAATCTGATTTAATTAATTTTATAATGAAGACAAAAGTACAAAACTATGTTCAAATTTCATAGCTTAAATACTCACCTTTACTCATTGTATACTATCTACAAAAATTCTTACAATTTAGTTTTAAGTTAATTTTAAGTCTGCCCAAAATGCCCTGCATACTAGGGGCTTTTGGCATGTACACCTCATGTAATCTCAATAACCAAATGTAATTCTTTGTATCATGTCCAAATAAAAATATTATATTATATATTATTTTTTTTTTTTTCAACAAGTCGGCCGTCTCCCACCGAGGCAGGGTGACCCAAAAAGAAAGAAAATCCCCCAAAAAGAAAATACTTTCATCATCATTCAACACTTTCACCACACTCATACATAATCACTGTCTTTGCAGAGGAGCTCAGATACGACAGCTGAGAAAAGTCCCTCCCAGCTGTCACTATCTCAGACCCCTCCTTTAAAGTGCAGGCCTTGTACTTCCCATTTCCAGGACTCAAGTCCAACTAAATCAATTAACTGGTTTCCCTGAATCCCTTCACAAAATGTTACCCTGCTCACACTCCAACAGATCATCATGTCCCAAAAACCATTCGTCTCCATTCATTCCTATCTAACACGCTCACACATGCTTGCTGGAAGTCCAAGCCCCTCGCCCACAAAACCTCCTTTACCCCTTCCCTCCAACCTTTTCTAGGACGACCCCTACCCCGCCTTCCTTCCCCTACAGATTTATACGCTCTCCAAGTCATTCTACTTTGATCCATTCTATCTAAATGACCAAACCACATCAACAACCCCTCTTCAGCCCTCTGACAAATACTTTTAGTAACTCCACACCTTCTCCTAATTTCCACATTCCGAATTTTCTGCATAATATTTACACACACATTGCCCTTAGACAGGACATCTCCACTGCCTCCAGCCTCCTCCTCGCTGCAGCATTTGCAACCCATGCTTCACACCCATATAAGAGTGTTGGTACCACTATACTTTCGTACATTCCCTTCTTTGCCTCCATGGATAACGTTTTTGTCTCCACAGATACCTCAATGCACCACTCACCTTTTTTCCTTCATCAATTCTATGGTTAACCTCATCCTTCATAAACCCATCCGCTGACACGTCAACTCCCAAATATCTGAAAACATTTACTTCTTCCATAATCCCTCTCTCCAATGTGATATCCAATTTTTCTTTATTTAAATCGTTTGATACCCTCATCAACTTACTCTTATCTATGTTCACTTTTAACTTTCTACCTTTACACACTCTCCCAAACTCGTCCACTAACCTTTGCAACTTTTCTTTAGAATCTCCCATAAGCACAGTATCATCAGCAAAAAGTAACTGTTTCAACTCCCATTTTGCATTTAATTCTCCATAATTTAATCCCACCCCTCTCCCCAACACCCTAGCATTTACTTCTTTTACAACCCCATCTATAAATATATTAAACAACCATGGTGACATTACACATCCCTGTCTAAGACATACTTTTACCGGGAAGTAATCTCCCTCTCTCCTACACACCCTAACCTGAGCCTCACTATCCTCATAAAAACTCTTTACAGCCTTCAGTAACTTACTACCTATTCCATACACTTGCAACATTTGCCACATTGCTCCCCTATACACTCTATCATATGCCTTTTCTAAATCCATAAATGCAATAAAAACTTCTCTACCTTTATCTAAATACTGTTCACATATATGCTTCACTGTAAACACTTGATCTACACATCCCCTACCCACTCTAAAGCCTCCTTGCTCATCTGCAATCCTACTCTCTGTCTTACCTCTAATTCTTATATATTATATATTATATATTATATTATATATTATATATACATAGTGTAAATTACCTAGGATAACCCAAAAAATCCAGACAAAGTGCTATACTATGCTTGTAGATATAAGGCATAATAAGCATGACTGGCAAGTAATACACATTTTCACTTGTTCAGGAATCAGACGTGACGACTCTGCATCGTGTGTAATATACTTATTGGTTCGTGAGCGGCTCTCTCTCTGAGACAGAGAGACAAGTAGAGAGACAGGAAGACACAAACACAGGCAGACAGAAAGACAGATAAGCAGAGACAGAGATAAACATAGAGCTAGACAGACAGATATGTCGACAGACAAATAGACAGAAACAAACAGATAGACAGACATGTTTATGTGTAACAGTGAAAAATAAAGCCAAGGCAGTGCACGATCATCACTCCACTGCTGCACTGTCAGCAGTGGAGTGACACTCATCTTACACCATGCATCAAGGAGTTTCATATACACTCCAGCATTTCTAATATATATTGCTAGGACCTGGCAAAAAAGACAAAAATCATTTCTTATTTATAAATATATTTTTCTTATTTAAAAACCTGTAATACAAAAATTGGGGTGTTTTTCTGGAGGCTGGAACGGATTAATGGAATTTCAATTAATTTCAGTGAGGAAGATTAATTTGATATACGAGCAAATTGAGTTACGAGCTCGGTCATGGAACAAATTAAACTCGTAAGTCAAGGTACCACTGTATAATAAAGTGTTAGAGATGATAAAATATGCAAGATTTTGGCAAATTTTCACAAACCTTTCACAGGACTGACATGTACCAGTATAGCCTTGAGTGTCAGCTTTGGTATACTCCATATCCAAATGGTAGCTGGCATATTATCATTCCTGCTTGCTAGATAGCGATTATCTTTACTGAAGAGAAGAATCCCGATACCAATATGTGGGCTAGCTTGCTTTCCTGGTTCTACAGTGATAGATGCAAGGCTTACTGGTCTGGTTTCCTCTTCCTTATCTTGGGATATGTCAAAATAATTTTGTATGATAGTGCATGATAGTGGCTCTCTTTGCAATGCAACTCATTATTTTAATTATATAGTCTCAATGTAAACTTGCAAAGAAATAAAATTTGAATTGAATAAGTGTGTCTCCTATAATGTACCAAACTGCAGCATAGTAAGAATTTTCTTTCCCTTATTTACAGTACTATATTTTGATATAAATATAAAACTTTTTTTTCCATCAAACTGGCCATATCCCACCGAGGCAGGGTGACCTAAAAAGAAAAACAAAAGTTTCTCTTTTTAACTTTAGTAATGTATACAGGAGAAGGGGTTACTAGCCCCTTGCTCCCGGCATTTTAGTCACCTCTTACAACATGCATGGTTTATGGAGGAAGAATTCTGTTCCACTTTCCCACAGAGAAAATATAAAACTATATCATGTTATTTGATGAAAGAAAGATGCCATGCATTATCATTTTTAAACATTCTATTGTAAAATTTTCAACAAAGCCATTTCCCACTAAGAGATGGGGATGACTCAGTGGAGACACATTCCCATTGCACATTTAGTAGCTGTCTTTCCAGAAGTACACAAACATCACATTTCAAATGATTCTCTGAACTGTAACTTCTCCAACCAGAGAAACAACAGAGATACAATATAGCTGCATATTCATCAAGTCCTTCACACCTATCCACCCTGACCACCAACTGACTTAACCCTTTCACTGTCGGTGCCATAATATTACGGCTTGCAAGCCAGTGTTGGTGCCGTAGTATTATGGCAAAAATCTAGCAGCTTCAAGTCTAGCAGGAGAAAGCTAATAGACCTACATGTGGGAGAATGGGTCTGCATGGTCAGTGTGCACAGTATAAAAAAAATCAGTGAGGCTGCAGTGCATTGTGGGAGTACTAATTCTGTACGCCTTGTTCACCATGCCTAGCGGTAAGGAATATCTCACTCTCCGGTGAACTGGGACTCTTCCCTTCCTAAGTGATAGTTCTAACACAGATTGAAGTGTCAATGAAGATGAAAGTGAAGACGAATCTCATGGTTTTAAGGAGTTTGTGACCGAAAGCAATGCCAAGGATAACAGAAATAGTGCTGAAAACCCAGATGACCATCAACCTTCCACCTCTGGCGCTGGGCCATCTCATTCATGTTCAGTTGTACCACACCAAAAGAGGAAATGCATATTTTCCCATGTCTCAAAGAATAAGTAAGTAAGTTTATTCAGGTATACACAAACACAGTTACATAGATTATCATACATAGGAGCATATGTGTATTTTACCTAGGATAACCCAAAAAAGTCAAACAAAGTGACTTATTTCCATGTGGGTTTACCTGGAGTTTACACCAACCCGGATCACACAGTTCTCAGCCACCCTAATTGACCACATACTTTGTAACCGCCCTGAGAACATTAGTCAGTCAGGCGTCCTTACCACAGGTCTTAGTGATCATTTCATCATTTACTGTACCAGGAAAATCACTAGGGAATGGATAGGCCTACACAGGACAATAAAAATTAGGTCAACTAGAAACTACAGTAAAGAAACACTGGTAAATATGCTACACAATTGTGACTGGTCAGTGATAACAAGTTGCACGGACGTAAATGATGCCTGGGAAAAATTCAAAACAATGTTCACTGCCATTCTTGATAATATTGCACTAGTTAAAGAGGTTAGAATTAAACGAAGAACTGAACCCTGGATGACAACTGAGATATTAGATATGAAATTCAGAGACCAGTTGATAAAAAGACTTAAGGCAAACAGACAGGATATTGCAGCGCTTAAATGAATTCCAAAGGGTGAGGAACAGAGTGCAGAGGCTTATAAAAGGCGCAAAGGCAAGGCACTATTGCTCAAAAATCGAAGAGTACAAGAATAACCCTAGAAAGCTCTGGCAACAACTAAAACAGTTGGGGTATAGCCATAAACCTGTAGATAGATCTAACATAGTACTAAATGTCGATAACGAGGTATGTCACGAAACAACTGAAGTGGCAAATTGTTTTAATTCCTACTACACAACTGTCGCATCAACACTAGTAAGTAAGCTACCAGCTGCATCAAATACCTTTAACACACACTCTGATAAGTTTAAAACATACTATACCAATAAAGTGGTAACTCCAAACAGTTGTCGACTAGTAAGTGTATCTCATGACTTCGTGCAAAAAGAACTAAGCAGGTTAAACCCAACTAAGAGCACCGGCCCAGATAACATCCCGTCTAAGTTCCTAAAAGATGGTGCCTCTGAACTGGCAATCCCCATTGCTCACATAATAAATTTGTCCATCACCACTAATACAGTACCAGAGGGGTTCAAGGAGTTACTCCTATCTTCAAGAAAAATAGTAGGTCTGATGTCAGCAACTATAGGCCTGTTAGTATACTCAGTGTAATGTCCAAAATTCTAGAGAGGGCGGTGTACTGTCAAGTAGTTAAGTATCTTAATGACAACAACATTCTTCATAGTTACCAATCAGGCTTTAGGAGCTCTTACTCAACTGACACCTCCCTAATTAATCTGATGGATTACATGAGAACTGAAATGTCTATAGGGAACCTCATAGGAATGGTAACTTTAGACTTGCAAAACGCCTTCGATACTGTCAACCACAATATATTATGTAAGAAACTTCAAGCTATCAGCATAGGTTCCACAGACTGGTTTAAGTCCTATCTTAGCAACAGGAAACAAATTGTCAAAATCAACAAAACAGAATCAGAACCACTGCCGACAGCATGTGGAGTTCCCCAAGGTAGTATTCTGGGTCCCTTATTATTCCTGTGTTATGTAAATGACATGCCCATCAGTGTCAAGTGCAAACTCATACTGTATGCGGATGACAGTGCTCTGTTAGTGTCAGATAAAAACCCACAAGATATAGCTAATGTATTAACACTGGAACTGGAGTCCTGCAGCAAATAATTAGTAGACAACAAACTATCATTACACCTCGGGAAAACAGAAGCCATACTCTTTGGCACAAAATATAAACTGAGAAGGATAAATAATTTTAATGTCCAGTGTAATGGGGAATCTATCACTTCAGTTTCCTCAGTAAAATATCTGGGAATCCCCTTTGACCCATGCATGTCAGGAGAATTGATAGGGAACAGTGTAGTAAAGAAAGCGAATGCCAGACTGAAGTTCCTCTACAGACAAGCACAGTGTTGTTTTTAGTGTATGTGGGATGACCCCTGTGTCCATGTTCCCTCCATAGAATGCTGAAGGCACGCGATAGGGGCTTCTTGCAATTCTTGATGAATATGGAGTTCCATGAGTCTGGGCCTGGGGCAGAGTGCATAGGCATGTCATTTATTGCCTTTTCAAAGTCTTGTGGAGTTAGAATAATATCTGAGATTTTTGAGATGACCAAATTTTGCGTTTCGTTCATAAAGAATTCATTTGGATTGTCGACCCTTAGTCTGGGCAGCGGCTCGCTGAACACTGAGTCGTATTGGGACTTTAATATCTCACTCATTTCTTGGCTGTCATCTGTGTATGTCCCATCCTGCCTAAGCAGAGGCCCAATACTGGATGTTGTTTTTCCCTTCGATTTGGCATAAGAGAAGAAGTATTTTTTTTTTTAAATTTCCTTCATGGCTTTTAGTTCTTCCTGAGATTCTTGTCTCCTATAAGATTCCTTCAGTTTAAGTTCGAGATTTGCAATTTCATTGACCAGTGCCTCTCTACGTATTTCAGATATATTGGCCCCTCTCAGCAGCTCTGTGACTCTTCGCCTTCGTCTGTATAGGGAGCGTCTCTCTCTTTCTAGTTTACACCTTCTCTTTCTTTTTCTTAATGGAATGTGTCTTGAGCAGATCTCAAGAACCACAGAGTTCACTTTTTATAGGCAACTGTTCGGATCTGTGTTGTTTAGGATATCTTCCCAGCATGTTTCATTTAGGACACGGTTGACTTCATTCCATTTTATGTTTTTGTTATTAAAATTGAATTTTGTGAAGAGACCTTCCTGACTGATCACATTTTGCTGGTCAGGAGCCCTGTGCCTACATGTCTGTACCTCTATTATGTTGTGATCTGAGTGTATTGTCTTTGATACGGTTATATTCCGTATAGTGAAGATGAGGTCCAGTCTAGTCTTGTAGGCTCTAGTATTTGCTGGTTTAAGGTGAATTTGGTGCAGAGATTTAATAGTTCATGTGTGTGTGAATTTTCATCTGCGCTGCCTCCTGGGGTGATCTCTGATAATGCATTGTTTGCTATACTCCTCCATTTTAGGTGTCTCAAGTTGAAATCTCCTAATAGTAAGATGTTTGGTACAGGAGTGGGGAGATTTTCCAGACAGTGGTCAATTTTCAAAAGCTGCTCCAGGAATTGCTGGGAAGTTGTGTTTGGAGGCTTGTATACCACCACAATGACAAGGTTTTGGTTTTCAATCTTTACTGCCAAAACTTTAACTATACATCATTTGAGGTGTTTAGTAGTTCTGAGCAAATGAGCGACTCTGTGACGTACAGGCCAACCCCCCCTTGTTGCCTGTTTAGTCTGTCACATCTGAATAGGTTATAACCTGGGATCCATATATCGTTGTCATAATGATCCTTTATGTGGGTACAGTGGACCCCCGCCTAACGAGCACCCCTGAAATCGTATAATTATGTAAGTATAATACTGTAAGTGCTTGTGGAAGTGTATTTTTGGGGGTCTGAAATAGACTAACCTACGTGACATTATTTCTTAAGGAAGAAAATTCGTTTGGTAATGGCACTTGAGCAGGCTTCTGGAATGAATTTTGCTCGTTAAGCGGGGGTCCACTGTATCTGTGAATGCCGCAAACATTGCATTTGACTCCGTGATCAGTCCCTTGATGTAAGGAATTTTGTTTTTTGACGGCTTTAGACCCTGTATGTTTGCAAAGACAAATGTCGTTATATTGGTGGAATTTAGGGGGGTTTTATTTGCTGGCTCTAATATCTGTGGTGGGGGAGACAGCATGGTTGGTGGGGTAGACAGTGTGGGTCATGAAGAAGGCAGCGTGGGTCGTGGGGAAGGCAGCGTGGGTATGTGTAAACAAGTTTTGTAAACAATATAATAACAATATTTGTGCAGTTATTGTGTAGCATGCGAGTGGATATATATACATTATGCATTATATTGGTCTCACAAGCCACAAAAATTACTTGAAAAAATAAAGAAAAGAAAAGAAAAAATAGAATAAAAGTAAAAATAATATTACCGAGTGAGTGGCAGTGGCCGATGTTGCCGTAAGCGGTTCACTTTCTGTCAACTTCATGCCTCTATATCTCAGCAAGCACTGATCGCAAATTTTTTTTTCTTTTAAAACAATCAGAAAAATATTCTTAAGATTTTGGCAAGAAAAAATAATTTTTTTTTTTTTAATATTTTTCGACACTGAGAGCAAGATTGTGATCAGGGCTCTCGACAGTGAAAGGGTTAAGAGTCTCACTGACAAAAGTGCCATTTACATTTGTTTTTGTATTGTACAGTGGACCCCCGAGTTTCGTAAAAACTTCACTCCTGAAGTCTGCTCAAGTGCCATTACCGAACGAATTTACTCCCTTAAGGAAAAATTTCACGTAGGTTAGTCTATTTCAGACCCCCAAAAATACACTTCCACAAGAACTTACAAAATTATACTTACATAATTGCACGATTTCCGGGGTATTCGTTAACCGAGGGTCCACTGTATATAAGTATATTAACTGACTTCATCTTGTACCCAATGCTTGCCAAAAGAAAAACTCAAGTCTGGATGTTAATAACATATTCTCTGATTGTACCTATGACATATTTATTGGTTTCATTTGCTCTTTGTCATTATTTTATATTTAAATTAAGGATCTAACATTCAAGTATTTTTCCAAGGTTTTTCTGCATGATTTTATGAGTGTACTGTGTTTTCTGTATGTATTTAGAGGCTGCACCAGTAGATCAGATTGCTAACTCAGTGTTAGTATAGGATAATTCTTGTCTTAAAGGCTGGAAAAGTATCTTTGTTAATACAAATTTTATGTAAGAAAATTAATGTGAAATAATTAAATATTGTAAATTAATGATTGAACAGCTTTTCATTCAAAATATCATTATATATACTAGTACAGTGGACCCCAGAGTTTCGTAAACCCCGGAAATCGTACATTTATGTAAGTATAATATTGTAAGTGCTTGTGGAAAAGTATTTTTGGGGGTCTGAAATAGACTAACCTACGTGAAATTTTTCCTTAAGGGAGAAAATTCGTTCGGTAATGGCACTTGAGCAGACTTCAGGAGTGAAGTTTTTACGAAACTCGGGGGTCCACTGTACCATCCGACTTATGACCAAGTTTGGTTCCAACCAACCGGTCGTAAGTCAAAATGGACACAAGTTGAACCTTAGAAAATTGCCAACACAGTGAAATGGGAGAGCTGAAGATTGCGAAAAATGCTGTTGACGTTTTTTCCATCCTCATACTGTTTAATTACTTTCATCTTCTGGTTGTGAGTAAGAGCCTTTCTTTCCTTCTTGCCACAAGCTCCAGTGCAAGATTCAGACTTCCTCTTAGGGCCCATGGTGAAATTTACTGTCCAGGTACATAGATGCAGTAGAGAACAGTTAATACAGTACGATGCTCATGATAGGGCAGGGTAACTCAAAGTGATGCTGCCTGAGTGATGTGAGAGCTCTCCTCCAGTCAACTGCCATACGGCAGTATGCATCGGCCTGCCCAGCTCTGCTGCCAGATGTATGGTCGTATGTACAAGTGGTCGTATGTCGAGCAGGTCATAAGTACAAGTGGTCGTATGTCAAGCAGGTTGTAAGTACAAGTGGTCGTATGTCGAGCAGGTCGTAAGTCGGATGGTACTAGTATATTGGAACCTCGGTACTCGAACAGCTCCGTACTCTTAAGAATTCAGTACTCGAATGCTTTGTTCGGTAAAAAAAATCGCTTGGTAGTCGACCGTTTGCTCGGTAGTCGACCAAACAAACACTGCCTGACAGAACATGTGCGTCAAGTTTCCCCGCAGCTGTCACTCAGTGCAAAACTCATTTGAACTTCACTGTAAACTATTTTGTTTCTTCGCATTTTTTGGTGCTTTTTTATATTATCTGTATAAATAAGTCACCATAGGGCCTAAGAAGATTAGTGATAACAGCCAACCAAAAAGAAAATTGGTTAGAGTCACAAAAGAGATGAAAAAAAAAACTCATAGCAAAATATGAGTGGTGCCGGCGTGTCTGATCTTGCTACCTGTGTAAAACATTCATTGTTTTATATTAGCTGTGAAAATTATTTCAACCCATTCATTATTAATGGTGCCACGTTAAGAAAGCATAGGACTCAGGAAAAAAAATATTCAGGAAAAATCGCTCTATTTTTGAGCTTTTTGTTAAGATAAACGTGATCTAAATGTGTTCGCCCTGATGTAAACACTGCCTCAGCCTCTCCATATATGTAATATGCCTTTTATTATTAATTTCGGCATCTTTATTGTGCTTCTAGGTTATCTATCGTGTTTATGATATCAAGTTGGAATAAATGTGATAGATAAATAACCTTTATTACACTTGCTTTCCATTTTGAATTTTTATTCACACAAAAAATAGAAGATTTACCTTTATCCAGACTACTGCATTATTGTAAAAATGGTATAAATAATTTCAGCACATTTGTGAAAGCATATTAGACCCACTAGTTGACATGTATTGAACGTGTGACATAATTTGTTTACTCTTGAACATCAGCAAAAATCAAACATTTCTGCTACTTTGAGCTCAATTTCAAGGTACTTTTAGTCTATAAACCATTCAAAATCATCTCTATTTCTGTAATATATCTTTCATTCTATGAAATGAGACCAAGAAAATGTGAATGAAACCATAAATACCATACAAAAATACACTTCAGTCACTGTACAGTGGACCCTCGGTTAACGAACACCCCTAAAATCGTACAATTATGTAAGTATAATATTGTAAGTGCTTGTGGAAGTGTATTTTTGGGGGTCTGAAATAGACTAACCTACGTGACATTATTTCTTAAGGAAGTAAATTTGTTCGGTAATGACACTTGAGTAGGCTTCTGGGATGAAGTTTTTTCGTTAACCGGGGGTCCACTGTATATGTATTTTGGGGGGTCTGAAACGGTTTAATCTAATTTACATTATTCCTTATGGGAAAAAATTGTTCGGTACTCGAACAGTCTTCTGGAATGAATTAAGTTTGAGTACAGAGGTTCCACTGTACTAATAAAGTTTTGGATACTATTTTTCACACTATCACTTATTAAAATCAAGTTACCAAATACATTAATGAAAAAACCTTGGATAATGTAAACACAACTGCTACATTTCCTTATACTGTACTGTGGAGTTAAGAAAGAAATCACCGTAATAAAAACTGCTCTTGGTAAACTTTTAACATAGCTGATCAATTTACACACAATTTACATTTTCTTTACTTTCTTCACAAAATATATGTAGTACATATACAGTACATACTTGGTACCACTAGTATTATTGTTAATGTTATCTGGAATACTCTCTTATAAGTTTCTTACCTTTTTTTTTACATTGTCAAACCAATCTTAATTATACCAGTAAGAATTTACAACATTAAAAAATCAATAAGATGAATACTGTATGAAGCTCAAGCAAGTTTTGGGTGTCACCTGATTTGATTTACTGCATGCAGCTCCTACTGTACCAATATTTATGTCATTTGCCAACTGCAATATTATAATACAGTGGTACCTCGAGTTACGATATTTTTTCGTTCGAGAATGCTGTTCAAGTGCCATTACCAAACGAATTTATCCCCATAAGGAATAATGTAAAATAGACTAGTCCTTTTACACCCCCAAAAATATACCTACAAAAGCATTTAAAAAAATAAACTTACATAAAAGGGCGATTTTGGGGACCATCGTAACTTGAGGTACCACTGTATTGTGTACAACCTAATATTCAATGAAAACAATGGAGGATTTAAATGATGACGATATCCCCTAAATTTCTCAAGAAGCCAACTAGGTTTATGATTTACTTGTGAAATTTAATTTTTGGTTTTGGTCTGAAAGTACCAAAAGGATACTTACAAGTTGTTTCAAGAACTAATGGAAGACCTTGGACTGATGCTAAAGTAGCTGGATAGCCAGTTAGAGGCTTTTCCACCTCCTTATATATGATGCAGTTTTCTGAGTTAATAGTTGATTCATGTGGAAAATCTGCTATGATACGCCATGTCAAGTGGTTCATCAAGCGTACCTTGAATTATGAGATCATAAGAATATTTAATTCAATATACTGAACAATGAATTATTTGTAAACATCACTACAATAATTAAACAAAAAGAGTGAGGGGAAGAGGGAATGTGGGGAGGGAGGAAAGAGAAATGGGGAAATTCTGAGGCATTATATTTTAGGAAATAACATGGAAAATTTTTGCAACCTCATGATGTTGCAGTTCTAAGCTATTTTATAATTGTAAATCTCAAATATATCAAACACCATTTGTGCTTGGCAGTATGGGTAATACTGCATAAACAGTATTTACTTTTAATTTTCTGTTAAAAATTAATTTGCTGGTAGATTATGGCAATTCCACAGAAGCTACATCATAGCTCAGATCAACATGGACAATTATTATGCAGCAAGGAGGAATGAAGAGTGTGTGTACAGTTTTGCTGTGTCTAGTAGATCTTGATATTTATAGATTACACTTTAATATAGAGTATTGCATAGGTTTATCTCACTTTATGCAGGCTCTTTTTTGGTAAATACACTATTATGTGATGTTTAACCCTTAAACGGTCCACACGTATATTTACGTTAGCTCGCCCAGTGCCCCGAATCTTTGAAAAAAAGTTTTTTTTTATAGAAATAAAGAGCACATTTTTTAAAGTGTTATAGGATAAAAAAAAAAAAGAATTTGGGTCAGTAATTACCACCTTTCATTCTACGTAATGCCTCACGCACCTCCCCCACACTCACATCCTGCTCTTCTTCACTCCTAAACGATGTTGTACCTTCATGTACTGGCCAGGAGGTACAACATCGTTTAGGAGTGAAGAAGCAGGATGTGAGTGTGGGAGGTGCGTGAGCATACGTAGAATGAAAGGGGTAAAGCAGCTGGAACTGACGGGATCATGACAGAAATGTTAAAAGCAGGGGAAGCATGGAAGCATGGGAAGTACAATGCCTGCACTTTAAAGGAGGGGTCTGGGATAGTGACAGCTGGGAGGGACTTTTCTCAGCTGTCGTATCTGAGCTCCTCTGCAAAGACAGTGATTATGTATGAGTGTGGTGAAAGTGTTGAATGATGATGAAAGTATTTTCTTTTTGGGGATTTTCTTTCTTTTTGGGTCACCCTGCCTCGGTGGGAGACGGCCGACTTGTTGAAAAAAAAAAAAAAAAAAAAAAATGTATGAAAGAGGGGAAGGTACCTAGGGATTGGCAGAGAGCATGTATAGTTCCTTTATATAAAGGGAAGGGGGATAAAAGAGAGTGTAAGAATTATAGGGGAATAAGTTTACTGTTAATGTTGCAGTTGTATAACTGTAGTGTAAAGCACCCTTCTGGCAAGACAGTGATGGAGTGAATGATGATGAAAGTTTTTCTTTTTCGGGCCACCCTGCCTTGGTGGGAATCGGCCGATGTGTTAATAAAAAAAATAAAAGTTTACTGAGTATACCAGGTAAAGTGTATGGCAGGGTTATTATTGAAAGAATTAGAGGTAAGACAGAGAGTAGGATTGCAGATGAGCAAGGAGGCTTTAGAGTGGGTAGGGGATGTGTAGATCAAGTGTTTACAGTGAAGCATATATGTGAACAGTATTTAGATAAAGGTAGAGAAGTTTTCATTGCATTTATGGATTTAGAAAAGGCATATGATAGAGTGGATAGGGGAGCAATGTGGCAAATGTTGCAAGTGTATGGAATAGGTAGTAAGTTACTGAAGGCTGTAAAGAGTTTTTATGAGGATAGTGAGGCTCAGGTTAGGGTGTGTAGGAGAGAGGGAGATTACTTCCCGGTAAAGGTAGGTCTTAGACAGGGATGTGTAATGTCACCATGGTTGTTTAATATATTTATAGATGGGGTTGTAAAAGAAGTAAATGCTAGGGTGTTGGGGAGAGGGGTGGGATTAAATTATGGGGAATTAAATGCAAAATGGGAGTTGACACAGTTACTTTTTGCTGATGATACTGTGCTTATGGGAGATTCTAAAGAAAAGTTGTAAAGGTTAGTGGATGAGTTTGGGAGGGTGTGTAAAGGTAGAAAGTTGAAAGTGAACAAAGATATGAGTAAGGTGATGAGGGTATCAAACGATTTAGATAAAGAAAAATTGGATATCACATTGGAGAAAGGGAGTATGGAAGAAGTGAATGTTTTCAGATATTTGGGAGTTGACTTGTCAGCAGATGGATTTATGAAGGATGAGGTTAACCATAGAATTCATGAAGGAAAAAAGGTGAGTGGTGCGTTGAGGTATCTGTGGAGACAAAAAACGTTATCTATGGAGGCAAAGAAGGGAATGTATGAAAGTATAGTGGTACCAACACTCTTATATAAGTATATAAGTGTGAAGCTTGGGTTGTAAATGCTGCAGCGAGGAGGTGGCTGGAGGCAGAGGAGATGTCCTGTCTAAGGGCAATGTGTGGTGTAAATATTATGCAGAGAATTCAGAGTGTGGAAATTAGGAGGAGGTGTGGAGTTACTAAAAGTATTAGTCAGAGGGCTGAAGAGGGGTTGTTGAGGTGGTTTGGTCATTTAGAGAGAATGGATCAAAGTAGAATGACTTGGAGAGCATATAAATCTGTAGGGGAAGGAAGGAGGGGTAGGGGTTGTCCTCGAAAAGGTTGGAGGGAGGGGGTAAAGGAAGTTTTGTGGGCAAGGGGCTTGGACTTCTAGTAAGCGTGTGTGAGTGTGTTTGATAGGAGTGAATGGAGATGAATGTTTTTTGGGACCTGAAGAGCTGTTGGAGTGTGAGCAGGGTAATATTTAGTGAAGGGATTCAGGGAAACCGGTTATTATAGATTTAGCAGGACCTGAGTCCTGGAAATAGGAAGTACAATGCCTGCACTTTAAATGAGGGGTCTGGGATAGTGACAGTTTGGAGGGACTATTCCAAACTGTCGTATTGAGTGCCTCTGCAAAGACAGTGATTATGTATGAGTGAGGTGAAAGTGTTGAATGATGATAAAAGTATTTTCTTTTAGGGGATTTTCTTTCTTTTTGGGTCAGCCTGCCTTGGTGGGAGACAGCTGACTTGTTGAAAAAAAAACAAAAAAAACATAATGGAGTCTCATTTTGCATGACTTAGTAATTCAGCATAACCATGTGCAAAACTAACACAATATAGTAACAGCACTTGGTTAGAGGCATAGTTAACATGAATGCTGCAGTCCAACACATTATTAAATCAATGGACAGAACAACTACTGTGAATAAATAGTTGAAGTTCACTATTTTTTCACAGTGATTGTTCTGTGTATATTATCATGTAGGGATTTGTTATAAAAGAAATAATTAGGATGAAACTAATCTTCTATATACAGTGGTACCTCGAGTTACGATATTTTTTCGTTCGAGAATGCTGTTCAAGTGCCATTACCAAACGAATTTATCCCCATAAGGAATAATGTAAAATAGTCTAGTCCTTTTACACCCCCAAAAATATACCTACAAAAGCATTTAAAAAAATAAACTTACATAAAAGGGCGATTTTGGGGACCATCGTAACTCGAGGTACCACTGTACCTAGTTATGTGAAACAAAATTAATGTCAACGAAACAAATAAATTTTTTTTTTCAACACATCGGCTGTCTCCCACTGAGACAGGGTGACCCAAAATAGAAACACTTTCACCATCATTCACACATAATCATTGTCTTTGTAGAGGTGCCCAGATATGACAGTTTAGATGTCACCCCAAACAGCCAATATCCCAAACCCCTCCTTCAAAGTGCAGGCACTGTACTTCCACCTCCAGGACCAGTGGCGGCTCCTGCATAGGCACTGTGGAACTGCAGCATCCCTATTTTCACTCAATATTATCGATAACATTCAATATAATGAGTCTTTTTTTCTTTATTTTTTTCTTTATACTTGTACATTATATAATCCTAAAGCTTAATAAAAAAAATGTAAAATTTTTATTTCTTTGCAAGTATACATATACAGTGGACCCTCGGTTAACGAAAAAACTTCATCCTTCAAGCCTGCTCAAGTGCCATTACCGAACGAATTTACGTCCTTAAGAAATAATGTCACGTAGGTTAGTCTATTTCAGACCCCCAAAAATACACTTCCACATGCACTTAAAATATTATACTTACATAATTGTACGATTTCCGGGGTATTCGTTAACCGAGGGTCCACTGTATATTGGTAGTTACAATCATAAAACTGAAATGCAAGGAGAGCCACTGGCATGCCATGGCATTAGGGGCAGCTTAATCTAATGACTTATATACTATGTACATAATACTAGAGAAATTGATTGAGTTTATTCTAGTTATATATTTTATTTCAAATTACAATATGATGATATTATACTGTTAAAATGACATTATGATGATATTAAATTGTAACAAGTGTTTAGGCGGATGATAATATAAAATTGAGATTATCTTAAGGAAAATAACATTGAGCATTTTTTAAAGTAGTTTACAGTATTTAGTTTAGGGTGAGTAGGTGATTTTTGAGAAGAGTTTTAAATTGATTTTCAGACAAGGTTAACTTAATATTTACTGGTAATGAATTCCAGATTCTGGGGCCCTTTATGTGCATAGAATTTTTACATTGGTTAGTATGGACTCGGGGTATGTCAAAAAGTGATCTGTGTCTTGTGTTGTGGCCGTGGGACCTATTAAAGTTGTTGAGGAGAATTTTGAGCGGAGGGTTGATATTAGCATGTAGAGTTTTGTGTATGTAGTAAGCACATGAATAGGTATGAATGTTTTCTACGGTGAGTAGTTTTAGAATTTTGAATATTGGTGGAGTATGCTGTCTAGAGTGGGAATTTGTTATCATCCTTACTGCAGCCATCCCCTAGTACATGAAAAAATTACAAAAATCTTTGTATGGAACTGTGCACTTCACAGTTCCAGTGTTTGGCTGCTGTGCGCATGAGCACATGTCTGAGATAAGACGCTGCATGCTAGGTAGAGAGAGCACTACTCTTTCTCATTTACATTAACGACCTACCAAATGCATCTCAACTACTCAAACCCATACTTTTTGCAGATGACACTATACATACGTTATCTCGCACCCTAGCCCAGACATACTAGCCAACACTGCAAATACTGAATTGCACTAAATATCTACCTGGATGATGACCAACAAACTTACTCTCAATATTGATAAAACATATTTTATCCAGTTTGGGAACAGAGCTACAAATGCACCACTTAACATAATGATAAACGGGTCCCCTATCGCAAAACTCACAGAGGGAAAATTCTTAGGAATCCATCTTGACAGTGGCCTCAAATTTCAGACACATATACAACAAATTTCCAAGAAAGTCTCAAAGACCGTGGGAATACTATCCAAGATACGGTACTATGTTCCACAACCAGCTCTCCTTACCCTATATCACTCACTCATTTACCCCTACCTCACCTATGGAATCTGCGCATGGGGCTCTACATCAATAACTCATCTCAGACCACTAATAACACAACAAAAGGCAGCAGTTAGAATGATAACAAATTCACACTCCAGACAACATACTCCACCAATATTCAAAAACCTAAACTTACTCACCATATAAGACATCCATACTTTTTACTGTGCCTATTACATACATAGAACACTCTATGCAAATATTAACCTACCACTCAAACTTCTCCTTACCAATTTTAACAGGACACATGACCATAACACTAGACACAGATCACTCCTCGATGTTCCCCGTGTCCATCTAACACTATGTTAAAACTCAATGCATATAAAAGGCACGAAAATTTGGAATTCATTACCTGTCATTGCCAAAGAAACCCTGCCTGTATCCCAATTCAAAACGATGCTAAAAAATCACCTTCTCACCCAAAGCTAAATGCTCAATATCAAACATTCTCAACAAAGTAGAATAATCACTTAATGTAAAAACCTGACTAATCACTTAAATGTAAAAACCTGTTATGAATAATACATACAGTGGTACCTCGAGTTACGATGGTCCCCAAAATCGCCCTTTTATGTAAGTTTATTTTTTTAAATGCTTTTGTAAGTATATTTTTGGGGGTGTAAAAGGACTAGTCTATTTTACATTATTCCTTATGGGGATAAATTCGTTTGGTAATGGCACTTGAACAGCATTCTCGAACGAAAAAATATCGTAACTCGAGGTACCACTGTACTAAGCTAACTATTTCCATAACATTTACATTATAATGACCACGTAAACTGTAACTGCAATGCAACTAATTGTTTTAAATTGTTATCTCACTCAATTAGTTGCATTGCTACAATTAATTGATATGTTCAACTTATATTCAAACTTTATAACTTAGATACGCAATTATACTTATTTTATAAATTGTCAACCATAACTTTTTACCATGTAGTCTAGAATAAAGTAGTCTTAAGAATGCCCGCAATGCACAGCATATTAGGGGCTTTTGGCATGTACATCTCATTAAGAACTATATCTTGTCTACCATGTATCATTGTACCATGTCTCAATAAAGTATTATTATTATTATTATTATTACTGTTGCTGATGCAGTGCCGACCGTGTTATGTAAGTGTAAGATAGTGTTTCTTTTTGACTCAGCGACGTGTGTTGTGCTTAAAAACCCTGTACAGTGGACCCCCGAGTAATGAACACCCATGAAATCGTACAATTATGTAAGTATAATATTGTAAGTGCTTTTGTAAGTGTATTTTTGGGGGTCTGAAATGGACTAACCTACTTGACATTATTTCTTAAGGGAGTAAATTCGTTCGGTAATGGCACTTGAGCAGGCTTCTGGAATGAATTTTGTTCGTTACTCGGGGGTCCACTGTACTACCATATTCTTGAATGTGATAAAGTGTAGAATTAGATGATTATCATGCTTCCAGCTATTTTGTTTAATTCATTGTTTTTTCAGTTCTTTTATTTTACAGAAAATTTAATTTAATCATGGCCTCCTTGCATCCCCAAGAAATAAGTTCTGTGACAATACTGTTAATGCAGAATTACAGAAAATATCTACATGGATGACGACTAATAAACTTACTCTAAATACTGACAAGACCTACTTTTTACAGTTTGGAAACAGAGTTACAAATGTTCCACTTAACATAACACTCAACGGTTCACCCATCACAAGAATCAAAGAGGGAAAATTCCCGGGAATCCACATTGACAGTAGCCTTAAATTCCAAACACACATAAAACAAATTTCCAAGAAAATCTCTAAGACAGTAGGCATATTATCTAAGATACGCTACTATGTGCCTCAATCAGCTCTCCTTGCACTATATCACTCGCTCATTTACCCATATCTCACGTATGGAATCTGTGCATGGGGATCAACAACATTAAATCACCTTAGACCACTCATAACCCAGCAAAAGGCTGCAGTCAGAATGATAACAAATTCCCACTCTAGACAGCATACTCCACCAATATTCAAAAGCCTAAAACTACTCACCATAAACAACATTCACACTTATTCTTGGCCTACTCTCATGACTACTTCATTCAATTAGTGCCTCCAACATATCTCCATACATAGAACTTTTAGACCCCCATAACTACAAACATTTTCTAATATGATAACCCGTCCGACTCAAAACCTGTCAAAATTCTCACCAACTTTAATAGGACCCTGACCATAACACAAGATACAGATCACTTTTTGATGTACCCTGTGTCCACAGCAACCTATGTAAGAATTCTATGCACATAAAGGGCTCCAGAATCTGGAACTCATTACAAGGAAATGCTAAAATAACCTTGTCTGAAAATCAATTTAAGACTTCTCAAAAACCACCTACTCACCCTAAACTAAATACTCATACTGTAAATTGCCTTCAAAAATGCTCAAAAGTTATTTTCCTATAAAATAATTTCAATTTTTACAATTGTGTTACCACCTAATCACCCTAAACTAAATACTCAAACTGTAAATTACTCTCAAAATGCTCAATGTTATTTTCATTAAGATAATTTAATTTTTACTATTATATTCCATCCTACTAAACACTTGTTA
>WNWK01014448.1:40640-51251 GCA_009830355.1 Cherax destructor | reverse complement strand
AAGACAGAGAGTAGGTTGAATGAAAGAGGCTTTAAGTGGGTGGGGGATGCGAGATCTTTTTTTACAGTAAGAATATGTGAACAGTTTTTGGGTAGAGAATTTTTCGCATTTATGGATTTAAAAAAGGCATATGATAGGGGATGGGGACAATGGAAATGTTGCAAGTGTATGGAATGGGTAGTAAGATGAAGGTTGTAAGAGTTTTTATGGGGATAGAAAGGCCCAGGTTGGGTGTGTAGGAGAAAATTACCCCCGGAAAAGTGGTCTTAGACAGGGATGTGAAATTCCCTGGTTGTTTAATATATTTATAGATGGGGTTGAAAAGAAGTAAATGCTAGGTGTTGGGGAGAGGGTGGGTTTAAACCCTTAAACCCAAACAGATACTTCCCGCGAAAGTGACAAACTATATCTCTTTTTATTTAATTCGTTAAAATTTAGTAAGGGCAAATTCGCCAGACATGAGAAATGGTCTGCGCCCCAGTTGCAGTAAAAAAAAATGGGGGACACCGGGGCCCCAGGGTCCCCAGTTATTTTATCCATCTTGGGTCAACATCGGCACCCCCCCTGTTCCCCCGCCCGATTAACCTCTATTTCTGGAAAGTGATGAGAACGTAGCTTATGGTTTGAAGATATACCCAAAATTAATCAAAATTAGTAAACTATTAAACCTGATGACCCTCCCGGGGGGCTTGGGATACAGACCCTCACCCCACCCTCTGGGTTTCAAAATTTTACCCCAAAACCCTAAAAAGTTTTATTGAATGTGGATAGTGGGGATATAAGTGACGATATGAAATAAATTTTACCCCTGACGATTGTCGATGACAGTATTTTTCCCCAGTAAGCCCTAGGCGTCATTACCCTCGTTCGGGCGGTAATTGTCGAGGCGGGTGTATTCCGATAAAAACCCCAACCACTGATGGAAAGTGATAATGAAGGAGAGTATGCTGGGATGGAGGAAAGGGGTGGGGGGGGCATGGTCCCTGGACCTGTGGCGGGTGTGTGGACGAAAAAGGACCACGGGGCACCCTCTCAATCATGTGGCCCCACCCGTCCCTCCCCCCCCATCCCATGCCACAGGTCCACCCTGCCCCATCTGATTGAATAAAGGGGACTGAAATACACCATTCTCCACACCCTTTCATTGTGGCAGTGGAAGTGGCATCATGCCCCCTTCCCCATACAAATGAGCTACAGAGTTAGACTTTTTTCAACTATACTTTGATGACCCAATAATGAACCTGTTTTACTCAGCCCAAACCCTGTACTACCAGTATCAATGGACCATGCAGATTTTCAAAATTTCCCGGCTCGGGGGAAAAGATACAACTTGGCTGAAATTTTTTTTCCCTTTATTCATGCTTATCCCACACAATAAAGAACAATATGCAAACTACTGGTCCACAGACCACTTCATTACATCAGTCTTCGGCCCCCTTCCCCTGCAACAGTTTCCCTTTCTGTTGCTGAGAATTTCATTTAATAGAATACACCAAACCGAAATGACCTCCTCCAAATGGGGAATTGTTTATGTATCTCAAGCAAAATTCAGTCCTTTTTTTTCCCATTCAAGAACATTTTTGGGATGAGTCCTTGATTCTTTCGGGACGATTCATTCCAAAAAAATATACAAAGCAAACGTTCCGGGATAAAAAATTTTTTATGTTTGACTGTGAACTGGGCTTGTGTTGGGTGTCATTTTCCAAAAGGTAAAAAACCGGATACCAGGGCATTTTGGGGTTTTTGGTGTGTTCGCAAGATATGCAGCTCCTTTGGGAAACCCTACATTTTCTCCTTTGGTACAAAAACCCCATGCTTGCTGATTTCAGTGTGAAAATTGATATATTGGGGAAAATGAAAAAGAAAAAACTCCAAAATTACTGGAGGGTTAGTGAGGGTTTTATCCAAACATCTACTTTATCATCAAAAGGGGGTGACATTTCTTCAACCTAAGAAACAGTGGCAAACAGCAGAATAAACACGCTCAACAATCCCTTTGGCCCGCTTTTTGCATCGACTATACAAACAATACAAAAACCAAGTTGACATGATGATAGGCTTTTTGACTGTGTGCGTAAGTGAAGTGGGATATAAAAATGTTTTTCCACCTTGTGGACATTGCAATGCTCAATGCCTTCCATGAAAAAGCTGGGAAAGGCAACAAAAAGAAATTTACCTAAATGTCATCAAAAAGAAGGGAGAAAATATGGTACCACACCATCCTGCCACTCCCCCGGGCCTGTCACCCACAAAACCCCGTCACTCCAAAAACGACCCGTCACTCCACAACCCGAGGGGAAATGCCCAACCCAATTATCCTTGTCACTGCCTGATACCATTACCATCTATAAAAAAAAGTTTCCAGAAAAAAATGTGTTGTGTGTTTTCTAAAAAGTGCGAAAAGAAAAGATTCATGTGTCACAATTTGGGGTGGACTCATGAATCCATTTCTTGAGTATCATACAGTGGTGGGCTTCTAGAAACATAAATAGGACCTGAAAATACCTTGTATATATATGTAAACAATAGTAAGTGATTGAACAAGGTGTACAAATTTATTTATTAGTGTGAACATGTGTGTTTGTGACAGTATGATTACTAATTCAGTAACAAATATTTGTGTCTAAACAAGAATTGGCAATGAAATGAATAGATCTGCATCAAAACATTATTATCATAAGATGAAAACAACAGAAAATGGAAAAAATGGAAAACGATAAATGTTTCTTGTTTCTGCAAGCGGCAGTGCTCCATTTGCAACACCACATCATTTAGCACCAACTTCAGGGGCTTATATCTCGGTAAGTATGGCCTAAAAATGTTTTTTTTTACCCTATCCTATTTATAAAAATGTGCTCTTCATTTTAGAAAAAAAAAGATTTTTTTTTTTCAAAATTGGTCACTTTCGAGGAACGATATCTACGTGTGGACAGTTTAAGGGTTAAATTATGGGGAATTAAGTAATGGGAGTTGACACAGTTATTTTTTGCTGATGATACTGTGCTTAGGGGAGATTCTAAAGAAAAGTTGAAAAGGTTAGGGGGCGAGTTGGAGGGTGTGTAAAGGTAGAAAGTTAAAAGTGAACATAGATAAGAGTAAGGTGATGAGGGTATCAAACATTTAAATAAAAAAAAATTGGGATATCATATTGGAGAGGGATTATGGAAGAAGTAAATGTTTTCAGATATTTGGGAGTTGATGTGTCAGCGGATGGGTTTATGAAGGCTGAGGTTAACCATAGAATTGATGAAGGAAAAAGGTGAGTGGTGCATTGAGGTATCTGTGGGGACAAAAACGTTATCCATGGAGGCAAAGAAGGGAATGTACGAAAGTATAGTTGTACCAACACTCTTATATGGGTGTGAAGCATGGGTTGCAAATGCTGCAGCGAGAGGCGGCTGGAGGCAGTGGAGATGTCCTGTCTAAGGGCAATGTGTGGTGTAAATATTATGCAGAAAATTCGAATGTGGAAATTAGGAGAAGGTGTATTTGTCAGAGGGCTGAAGAGGGTTGTTGAAGTGGTTTGGTCATTTAGAGAGAATGGATCAAAGTAGAATGACTTGGAGAGCGTATAAATCTGTAGGGGAAGGAAGGCGGGTAGGGTCGTCCTAGAAAAGGTTGGAGGGAGGGGGTAAAGGAGGTTTTGTGGGCGAGGGGCTTGGACTTCCAGCAAGCATTTGTGAGCGTGTTAGATAGGAGTGAATGGAGACAAATGGTTTTTGGGACCTGACGAGCTGTTGGAGTGTGAGCAGGGTAACATTTTGTGAAGGGATTCAGGAAAACCAGTTAATTGATTTAGTTGGACTTGAGTCCTGGAAATGGGAAGTACAATGCCTGCACTTTAAAGGCAGGGTCTGGGATAGTGACAGCTGGGAGGGACTATTCTCAGCTGTCATATCTGAGCGCCTCTGCAAAGACAGTGATTATGTATGAGTGTGGTGAAAGTGTTGAATGATGATGAAAGTATTTTCTTTTTGGGGAGTTTCTTTTTGGGTCACCCTGCCTCGGTGGGAGACGGCCGACTTGTTGAAAAAAAAAAAATGTGAAAGAAGGAAATTAAAAATGAATATAGGAGAGAGCAAGGTGATAAAAGTTACTACAAATATAGGCAATGAGAGACTGGATATCAAATTGGAGAGAGGGAGTATGGAGGTGAATGTGTTCATATATTTGGGAGTGGATTTGTTGGTAGATGGTTCTATGAGAGATAAGGTGAACCATAAAATTGGTAAAGGAAACAGGTGGATGACACATTGAGGCATCTTTAGAGACAAAACTTTATCCATATTGGTGCCAGCACTGTATATGTGTGTAAAGCATGAGGAGGCTGGAGGCAGTGGAGATGTCATATTTGAGGGCAATGTGTGGTGTGAAGGTACAATTTATGAAGGGATTCAGGAAACCAGTTAGCTGGACTTTAGTCCTGAAGGTGGGAAGCACAGGTAGGGTGGGGATGTTGCAGTTTGGAGGGTCATCTGAACTGTAATGTCAGCATGCTTCTGGCAAGACAGTGATTGAGTGAAAGTGAAAATGTTTTTTTTCTTTGTCGGGATCACCCTACCTTGGTGGGAGACAGCCAAAGTGTTTAAAAATACCAGTAAAATGAGAGGTACATCTTTCTGCTGCTGCTGCTGCTGCTGCTGCTGCTGCTGCTGCTACTACTACTACCTACACCTAGCTCTACATACTCTTGTGCTTCATGTACATGTATTCACATTCAATTGAGTTTCCTTGTAGTTTTAATAATTCTTTCCTTAGTAGTGCTTGCTTTAATCTTAATGGGAAGTGGAGTAGAATGCTTCCTCTATAAATATTGTGTGCCATAAAAGGTGACTAAAATGCCAGGAGCAAGGGGCTAATAACTCCTTTTCCTGTATGAATTGCTAAAATATAAAAAAAAAAAAAAATCATATTTTTGTTTTTTAATGAATTTGCATGAAATTTTTCAGCACATGTATTTGGAAACATTACCATAATGCACCAAAAAATTCATCAAAATTTGATTAAAAAAATATTTTCTTTTCCTCTTAAAGACAAGGAATATTGTAAATAGAATACAGTACAGTGGTCCCTCGGTTTTCGCCGAAAATTCGTTCCAGAATGCTGCTCAAGTGCCATTACCGAACGAATTTACTTCCTTAAGAAATAATGTCACGTAGGTTAGTCTATTTCAGACCCCCAAAAATACACTTGCAACAGCACTTACGAAAATACACTTACATAAATGTTCGAGTTTGGCGATGCACGAAAACCGAGGACCACTGTATTTGTAATATTTTAATAGGGATATTTAGTTATGGAGTAGTTTAGGAAACTTATTGTATGCTTACTTTCTTAGTTTTAATTTTCTCTCTACTTTTTCATTCACGTTTTTAATCACCATACATCATTCAAACAATGATATTCCTAGATTTTATTTAATTATATATTTTTTAAAATGATCTTTGTAACTGAGTTTCTATCATGAAAATTCAAAGGCTTAATATTATGAACATTTTACTCTGTACCATTGTAGATATTTGTTTAATCTTTTCAGCCTTTGAAAGATCTGGCACTTAAGTATACCAGAGAGCATCATGATGCTGGCTCAAAAGTTGGCTGGGTCGCAATTCACACCCTTGGTTACCAGCCCTCTGAATTTGCTGTAGTTGATCTGGTGGTTAAAAAGTTGCAAGATGACACATTACTTCTTATTACTAGGCATTCTTCCCATGTTAGCAATGATTTTTTGAATCGAGTCAGAATGAATACCATCCTGAATTGGCAGGTAAGTTCAAACAAAACTTTTAAATTAAATTCAGTATTTAAATTAAAGTTCAAAATAATAAACTGAACTTAAGCAGATGGTTGGCATCAGATCCAACATTGAGGAAAAATTTATTGATTTGTTTGAAGATAAACCAAAATAAGACCTTAACATTCTGAATTATACCCTCATTTAATTTGTACATCCGCATCATTTAATTTGTACACTCCTAATTCACTACATGTTGTGCACACATCACTAAAGTTTTAGAAAAATCATATCATATACAAGAGAAAACAAAATAATTTATTGTTAAAATGTAGATTTGGATGCTGCAACTCAGTGTGTCAGTGATGAAGTTTAGGCACTTCTGGAAACAGCTAGGTAGAGTGATGGTGAGTGTGCTCTTTTTTTTTTTTTTAACACACTTGCTGTCTCCTACCAAGGCACGGTGACAGGAAAAAGAAGAAACACTTTCATCATTGCTTCTCCAAACTGCAGTATCCCCACCCTTCCTTCAGAGCGCAGGCACTGTACTTCCCACCTCCAGGACTCTGGTCTGACTAGTTTCCCTGAAACCCTTCATAAATGTTACCTTGCTCACACTCCAACAATATGTCAAGTCATAAAAAAAAAACGTGCCTTCACTCACTCCTATCTACTATGCTCACACATGCTTGTTGGATGTCCAAGCCCCTTTCATACAAAACCTCCCTACCCCCTCCCTCCATCCTTTCCTAGGATAACACCTACCCTTTCTTTCACCCACTACAGATTTATACACCTTCCAAGTCATCCTGTTTTTCTCCATCCCTTCTAAATGTCAAAATGACTTCAGTTACCCCTCCTCAGCCCTCTGGATAATGCTCTTAAAAACTCTGCACATCCTCTTTATCTCCAAACAATGAATTCTCTGCATAATTTTTACACCACACATTGCTCTCACACAATATTTCCACTGCCTCCAGCCTTCTCGCTGCAACATTCAAAACCCATGCTTCACATCCATATAAGTGTTGGTGCCACTATACTTTTCAGATATATATACAGTGGTACCTCGACTTACGATGGTCCCCAAACTCACCCTTTTATGTAAGTTTATTTTTTAAAATGCTTTTGTAAGTGTAATTTTGGGGGTCTAAAAGGACTAGTCTATTTTACAACATTTCTTAAGGAGATAAATTCGTTTGGTAATGGCACTTGAACAGCATTCTGGAATGAAAAAATATCGTAAGTCGAGGTACCACTGTATATATATATATATGCAGGAAAATGCTTAAAATGTTTTCAGTTTAACCCTTTGAGGGTCCAAGCCATAGATCTACGCATTGTCCACAGGGTCCAAACCGTAGATCTATGCCATGAGCTCAGCTCACTCAGATATGCTGTGATCGGTAAATTTGGGCCTAGATATGAGAGAATGCATCTATGTGGTAAGTGTACACCATATAAAGTAAATCTTGAAGCACGCAGTGCATAATGAGAAAAAAAAACTGCGACTGTGTTTTTTTATTAAAACAGCAACTTTGTGGTATATTTTCATGTGTTTTTTACTGTTGCATTCACAGTTTCTTGGTCTCATTTGATAGAATGGAAGATATATTACAGAAACAGAGATGATTTTGATTGGTTTTAGTACTGAAAATAGCTTCTAATTGAACTCAAAGTAGCAGAAATGTTTGATTTTTGCTGATTATCAAGATTAAACAAATCACATCACGTGACCAATACAAGTCAACTGGTGGGTCTAATATACATTTACAAATGCACTGATAGTGTTTATACAATTATTACAATATTGCATAAGAGTAATTCATCTATTTTTTGGTGTGAATAAAAATTCTTTATGTAAATAAAAAATAAACATGGAATTCATCTGTAAAGCCTGGAAACATAACTAATAAACAGAGGAAATGTTATTTTAGTGCCAGGAATGCCTGCATTGTTTATTCTGGACGCTGTTTTGAAATTGGAATATTTTGAACTCTGTGAGAAATTGGTGAAATTACCAAGTTCTGATCATTTTATTGGCTACTTGAAAAAGTTGATTGGGCAGTTTCTTGTGCTCAATCAATAAAACTAGAAGTAATACTAACGAAATAGCTAAGAATTTGGTCAACTGGAATAATGTAATTGGCCTAAAATAGGAGTCAAAGTAGGCAAAATCGCCGAAATGTAAATATCACTGACACAGTCAAATTTGCGATAGTGTAATTTCGTCAGTTTTCCACCAAATTTCGTACTTTTTGTTTTATTACCTTTAGAAAAAGATTCTCTACCATTTCATAAGATAAAATAAAAAAAAAATTGAAAATTCTTGGACCCTGTGGACAATGCGTAGATCTACGGCTTGGACCCTGAAAGGGTTAATATCTTTATGATGGGTATGGGGCATAATAAAGATATTAAACTAACTGTATGAAAATACAGCTGTGATATGATTTTTGCACATTAGAAAAACATGTGAACAAGTTAGAAAAGTTCAGTAATGTGCTACTGAATAATTTCCAGAAATAAAAATGATGAGAGCTAGGAAGAAAGGTTTAAAATAGTATCTCTTTTCATATCAGCCATCTTTGGCTGATACGAAAAGAGATAATAATTACATATGGGTTTACCAGGTCATAAAAAAGAATACAATAAAATAGATACTGTACCATCAGTACAGAAAACAAAGAGTCCACAGTTGTAAACAGAAAAAGTACCCAAAATGATACTAGAAAGTTTTTTCATAAGAAGAGTGATAAAACAACTGAATTAATGCGAGATGTATTAAATGCAATAACCACTAGAAATCTAAAAGAATTAAATGATAGAGTCACATTGAGAGTGTTTTCTTCTTTGTTAGGGTCTTCCTGCCTTGGGGGAGATAACCAGAGTGTTAAAAAAAAAAAGTATTTTAACCCTTTGACTGTCGCAAGCCCCAATCCTGAGTGCTCTCCTGTTGTCGCAAAATATTTAAAAAAAAAATTATTTTTTCTTATCAAAATGTTAAGATTATTTTTCTGATTGTTTTCATCCTAAAAATTTTTTTTTGCAATCAATACTTACTGAAATATGGAGGTGTAAAGTTGGCAGAAAATGAGCCGCGTATGGCAACAGCGGCGCATGCTGCTCACCGGTACTCATATATTTACTCCCATTCGAAGGTTTCTTGTATTTTCCAATATTTTTTTTTTCCAAGTGACTTATGTGGACTGTGAGACCAAAGTAATGTGCTGTGTACATATATACACTCGTTGTATGCAACACAGTAACTGCACAAACATTATTATCATTATATTGTTTACAGAACTTGTTTACACAAACCAACAATGCAAAAAATTGTTTATTACTATTGTTCTATAATATATATACACATATATAATGACTGGACACTTTCCATCAACTTCCCTTAGCACTTGAAGCTGTGTGTGTGTGTGTGGACATCTAAATTTGCTGAGTCAGGGTAAGGCAGCTGTCAAAATGACATATTATACCATTACTCACCACCCTCACTGCTGTCAACCTGTCAACACAAAAGGGGACCCATGTCTTCTTCCCCACAACCTCCTTCCTAGCTTCCTTTCTTCCTTCATTCCTTCCTTCCTTTCTTACTTATTTCCTTCCTTCCTCTCATCTCTTCCTTTCTGCCTTCCTTTCTTCCTTCATTCCTTCCTTTTTTTCTTCCTTCCTTTCTTTCTTCTTTTGTTCCTTCCTTCCTCTCATCTCTCCTTCCTTTCTTTCTTTCTTCCTTCCTTCTTTCCTTCCTAACTTCCTTTCCTCCTTCCTTCCTTCTTCTTTCCTTCCTTCTTCTTTCCTTCCTTCCTCTCATCTCTTCTTTCCTTCCTTTCATCTCTTTTTTCCTTCCTTCCTTCCTCTCATCTCTTCTTTCCTTCCTTTCATCTCTTCTTTCCTTCCTCTCATCTCTTCTTTCCTTCCTTCCTTCCTCTCATCTCTTCTTTCCTTCCTTCCTTCCTCTCATCTCTTCCTTCCTTCCTTACTTTCTTTCTTTCTTCCTTCCTTCCTTCCTTCCTTCCTTCCTTCTGGTATCCTGGGCATTGCTTTCGGTCACAAACTCCTCAAAACCATGAAATCCATCTTCAGAGACACTTCCATCTGTGTTAGAGCTATCACTGGGGAAGAGAAGAGTCCCAGATTCGCCAAGGAGTCAGGTATATCTTACCGCTAGGCATGCTGAACATGGACTACTGAAATGGCTTTCCCACAATGCACCACTGGCTGCCCGATTTTTTTTGTACTGCGCACACTGACCACACAGACCCATTCTCTCACATGTGGGCCTACCAGCTTTCTCCCTCTTGATTTGAGGCCGCTAGAATTTAGGCATATAGATACGTCCAAAACAGTGGCTCGTAAGACGTATATATACGACCGAAACAGTCAAAGGGTTAAACTTCGAATATGGGTCACTGAGCAAGGCTCCATTGCTGAAGTTACGTACAGTATACTGTACATAAATAAGTAGGTAATCTTTCTCACACACATAAAAGAACAGTAAGAGTAGTGTGAAATCAATGTTTTAGATTCTTTTCAGCAGTAAAACTGGAAGAGTGAGAATTTTGCTGTTTTATCCTGACCTTACTTGTTTAGCCAGTGACTTTAGAATTTCTCAGTGGTTAATCTCTCTGTAAATTGTAAAGTCTTCTGTTGTTTGGTTGTCCCATGTACTGTACCTTGTCTTTGTATGTCTTTTTTCTTTATAATGCATTAGGTTTTCATCAAGGAAAAAATTACCATTACAGTATTCATGAATTTGTTTATGTGATTGCTATGCACAGCTGCTTTAACTTTATGACTGAATGTTTACCAGCAAATTGATTTTGAATACTGTTAACATCTTCAGGTGTTCTCTGCCATACCAT
>WNWK01014448.1:9546-40540 GCA_009830355.1 Cherax destructor | reverse complement strand
CTGTAGTAGATCTTTCTTTCAACACGTCGGCGCTTCCCACCAGGGTGGCCCAAAAGGAAAAACAAAAGTTTCTCCTTTTACATTTAGTAATATATACAGGAGAAAGGGTTACTAGCCCTTGCTCCCGGCATTTAGTCGCCTCTTATGACACGCATGCCTTACGGAGGAAGAATTCTGTTCCACTTCCCCATGGAGATAAGGGAAATAAGAACAAGAACTAGTAAGAAAATAGAAAACCCGGAGGGGTGTGTGTGTATATATATATATGCTTGTACATGAATGTGCAGTGTGACCTAAGTGTAAGTAGAAGAAACAAGACATACCTGAAATCTTGCATGTTTATGAGACAGAAAAAAGACACCAGCAATCCTACCATCATGTAAAACAATTACAGGCTTTCATTTTACACTCACTTGGGAGGACGGTAGTACCTCCTGGGCGGTTCTGTCTACCAACCTACTACCTATGACTGTAGTAGATAAATGTTATTATACTATAAAGGATATATACTAGGAATAAGGTAAAAAGAGTTACAGTGGTACCCCGACTTACGATATTTTTTCATTCCAGAATGCTGTTCAAGTGCCATTACCAAACGAATTTATCTCCATAAGAAATGATGTAAAATAGACTAGTCCTTTTAGACCCCCAAAATTACACTTACAAAAGCATTTAAAAAAATCAACTTACATAAAAGGGTGTGTTTGGGGACCATCGTAAGTCGGGGTACCACTGTATTTACATTTACATGTTTTTTTTTTTTTTTTTTTTTTTTTTTTTTTAACAAGTCGGCCGTCTCCCACCGAGGCAGGGTGACCCAAAAAAGAAAATCCCCAAAAGAAAATACTTTCATCATCATTCAACACTTTCACCACACTCATACATAATCACTGTCTTTGCAGAGGAGCTCAGATACGACAGCTGAAAAAGTCCCTCCCAGCTGTCACTATCTCAGACCCCTCCTTTAAAGTGCAGGCATTGTACTTCCCATTTCCAGGACTCAAGTCCAACTAAATCAATTAACTGGTTTCCCTGAATCCTTCACAAAATGTTACCCTGCTCACATACAACAGATCGTCATGTCCCAAAACCATTCGTCTCCATTCACTCCTATCTAACACGCTCACACATGCTTGCTGGAAGTCCAAGCCCTCGCCCACAAAACCTCCTTTCCCCTTCCTCCAACCTTTCTAGGACGACCCTCCCCCGCCTTCCTTCCCTACAGATTTATACGCTCTCCAAGTCATTCTACTTTGATCCATTCTCTCTAAATGACCAAACCACCTCAACAACCCCTCTTCAGCCCTCTGACAAATACTTTTAGTAACTCCATACCTTCTCCTAATTTCCACATTCAATTTTCTGCATAATATTTACCCCAAAATTGCCCTTAGACAGGACATCTCCACTGCCTCCAGCCTCCTCCTCGCTGCAGCATTTGCAACCCATGCTTCACACCCATATAAGAGTGTTGGTACCACTATACTTTCGTACATTCCCTTCTTTGCCTCCATGGATAACGTTTTTGTCTCCACAGATACCTCAATGCACCACTCACCTTTTTTTCCTTCATCAATTCTATGGTTAACCTCATCCTTCATAAACCCATCCGCTGACACGTCAACTCCCAAATATCTGAAAACATTTACTTCTTCCATAATCCCTCTCTCCAATGTGATATCCAATTTTTCTTTATTTAAATGTTTGATACCCTCATCACCTTACTCTTATCTTGTTCACTTTAACTTTCTACCTTTACACACATGTGTTAGCTAAAAGAATAAAAATCATTCTCCTCCTTTCTGTCGCTACATTCATTAGGTACCCTTTGGCTCTCTTCTTGAACTGGCTCATGCTATGACTGGCTTTGACATGTGCAGGCAGTCTGTTTCATTCCTTTATTGCTGTACAATAAAAGGTGTTTGAAGCCTAGCCACTGACTGTGGGTACTACAAAGTTGTGCTCTCTCTCCCTAGTACTATGACTTCTTTGGTTCCCAGCCTTGACAAAATTGGCAGCAAGATATTCTGGACACTGTTTGTGAGCAATTTTATAAACTTGATTTAACTTAAGTTGTTTTACTCTGTCTTCAATATTCAGCATATCCAATTGTTGTAATTCATCCCGGCCTACATGTTCTCTTGGGCCCAGGTCAGGATGAGTCTTACCATTTTTTTCTGGGTGATTTGCAGTTTATCTTCCAGTTTTTGTCAAGGCAGAGTACCATGAAGAGCAAGCGTAGTCCATATGACATTGTATAAGGGCTAGACATAGGGTCCTGCGAGCCTCAGTAGGTAGATCTGTGCTTGTCTGTAGAGGAACTTCAGTCTGGCATTCGCTTTTTTTACTACACTGTTCCCTATCAATTCTCCTGATGCATGAGTCAAGGGGGTTCCCATATATTTTACTGAGAAACTAAATGATGGATTCCCCATTACACCGGACATTAAAATTATTTACCCTTCTCAGTTTATATTTCGTGCCAAAGAGTATGGCTTCTGTTTTCCCGAGTGTAATGATAGTTTGTTGTCTACTAGCCATTTGCTGCAGGACTCCAGTTCAGTGTTAATACATTAGCTATATTTTGTGGGTCTTTATCTGACACTAACAGAGCACTGTCATCTGCTACAGTAGGAGTTTGCACTTGACACTGATGGGCATGTCATTTACATAACACAGGTATAATAAGGGACCCAGAATACTACCCTGGGGGACTCCCATGCTATCAGCAGTGGTTCTGATTCTGTTTTGTTGATTTTGACAGTTTGCTTCCTGTTGCTAAGATAGGACTTAAACCAGTCTGTGGAACCTATGCCGATAGCTTGAAGTTTCTTACATAATATATTGTGGTTGAATTTCGAAGGCCTTTTGCAAGTCTAAAGTTACCATTCCTATGAGGTTTCCTATAGACATTTCAGTTCTCATGTAATCCATCAGATTAATTAGGAGGTGTCGGTTGAGTAAGATCTCCTAAAGCCTGATTGGTAACTATGAAGAATGTTGTTGTCACTAAGATACTTAACTACTTGACAGTACACTGCCCTCTCTAGAATTTTGGATATTACAATGAGTATACTAACAGGTCTATAGTTGCTGACATCAGACCTACTATTTTTCTTGAAGATAGGAGTAACTCTGGCCTCCTTGAACCCACCTGGTACTGTATTAGTGGTGATGGACAAATTTATTATGTGAGCAATGGGAATGCCAGTTCAGAGGCACCATCTTTTAGGAACTTAGACGGGATGTTATCTGGGCGGTGTTTAGTTGGGTTTAACCTGCTTAGTTCTTTTTGCCGAAGTCATGAGATACACTTACTAGTTGACAACTGTTTGGAGTTCTTCTTTATTGGTACATGTGTTTTAAACTTATCAGAGTCTGTGTTAAAGGTATTTGATGCAGCTGGTAACACTTACTAATGTTGATGAGACAGTTGTGTAGTATGAATTAAAACAATTTGCCACTTTAGTTATTTTTGGCATACCTCGTTATCGACATTTAGTACATGTTAGATCTATCTACGGGTTTATGGCTATATCCCAACTGTTTGAGTTGTTGCCAGAGCTTTCTAGGGTTATTCTTGTACTCTTCGTTTTTTTGAGCAATAGTGCCTTGCCTTTGCGCCTTTTATAAGCCTCTGCACTCTGTTCCTCACCCTTTGGAATTCATTTAGGCTGCAATATCCTGTCTGTTTGCCTTAAATCTTGCTTAACGACCAATTATTTGACCTACTTTTAGGAACAGAACTCCGTCTTTAAGTGAAGAGACTGTTTTCTTATGGAAAAATTGATTCAATATTCATACAACTCACTATTTGAAGAGCCTCCTGAAATGGATTAACTTTGAATATCAGGATACCACTGTATTCAGAATTCATGGAATAACTAAAGTCTAAATCATTATTTGGATATTCTCAAATTCTGATTTTTCTGAATAACAAGAATACTGTTAAAATTCTTTTATTAAGAATTTTCTCACCATTAAGTATTTTTGCTAATGATTAAGAGAATACTGTACTTCTGAATTTCATTTTGGAATTTCACAATTATTCTGAGTTGTTAAATTTTCAAGATTTACAATTATTTTCTTAGCAAGGAAAAATTCGAATATTTTTCTATTTTTGAACATGGCCGAGCAAAAATTAGTCAATTGAAAAAAATAACTGTACCTATTGTGTGTATTCATGTACCAATTTTTATTTGGCTATTTGAGGTTATGTTTTCTTATTCTCCATGTAGATTGGTTCTGGTGTAAGTTGCACAGTGTAAGACAAGTGCAAAACAGTTGTACAAAAACTGAGTCAGGTACAGAGCATGTGACCTCATGGTGATAGTTCTTATAGTATCAGGTTTCCGATGGCTTTTGAGATACAGTGGACCCCGGTTTTCGTGATGCTCCAAACTCGAACAATTATGTAAGTGTATTTTTGTAGGTGCTTTTGTAAGTGTATTTTAGGGATCTAAAAGGACTAATCTAATTTACATTATTCCTTATGGGGAATAAATTCTGTTTGTAATGGCACTTGAACAGCATTCTGGAACAAAAAAATCACGAAAACCGGGGTCACTGCATTAAAATTGAGTTCCATAGTTATGTAGTTGCAGTTGAAAGCCTTTATAATCTCTGTGAAATGGTTGGATTAACGGTGATTAAAGATAACTACAGTGGACCCCGGTGTTCGTGATTTATCGTTCAGAATTCTGTTCAAGTGCCGTTACCAAACGAATTTGTTCCCATAAGGAATAATGTAATTTAGATTAGTCCTTTTAGACCCCCAAATATACCTTACAAAAGCACTTACAAAAAAAACACTTACATAATTGTTCGAGGTTTGGAGCATCACGAACACCGGGGGTCCACTGTACAGTGGTCCCTCGGTTTTCGGTCATCTCCAAACTCGCCCTTTTTGTAAGTGTATTTTTAAATTGCTTTTGCAAGTGTATTTTTTGGGGGGCTGAAATAGACTAACCTACATGACATTATTTCTTAAGGAAGTAAATTCGTTAGGTAATGGCACTGAGCACATTCTGGAAAGAATTTTCGGCGAAAACCGAGGGTCCACTGTATATCATAATCACTTACTTCACACATGGGATGTGATCCTGCAACATTACAGTAGGATGACTAAGAGCATTGTCAAGAACAAGAACTTTGAATTCAACATTCTTCTTATTTTTACTAAATATACCTTTTTTTTTCAATGCACTGGCTATCATATGCCTCAGAACCAGGGGATCTAAAAAGAAAAACTAAAGTTTTTCTTTTAAATTTATAATTTATACAGGAGGGTTGTTACTAGGCCCTTGCTCCCAGCATCAGATATACAGTGGACCCCGAGTTTCGTAAAAACTTCACTCCCGAAGTCTGCTCAAGCACCATTCCAATTTACCCCTTAAGGAAAAATTTTTGGGGGTTTGTCTATTTCAGCCCCAAAAAAACCCCCTTCCCACAAGCACTTACAATATTATCACATAATTGTGATTTGGGGTTTCAAAATTGGGGTCCTTCCTATAGTTAGGATATAGAGGGGTTTTAAACAAGGGGAAATTTTTCACCCCTGTGTTCCTCTTGACCCCATTCTCAGAGTAATACACCAGCCCCCGAGAAACTATATGATAAGGTATTTGGCAGCCTTAATCCAATGTAATCCTCTTCTGCGGGGGGTGTTTCTTCTTGATAATCCCTTTTCCCCTCATTAATGAACATTGATTGAAGTTAATCATCCAAAATTATTTTGGCAGACTCAGCATTTTTTTTTTCAAATTTAAAATTTTAAAATTCATGATCACAAACTTTTAAAAAGCTTTTGCCTTAATCTGTCTTATCAAGGTGTACTGTATTTCCTTATTTAATAATATTATTGATTTGTATCACTAACAATAGACAATGGCTTGTATAGTTTTTTTTCACACTTCCTTAGTGTGTGAATATGATAATTTATTTTTTACTTATTTTCATATTCCCCTATAATGCTTAGCCTATTTCTCACTTTGAGACCCCAAAATATTTTAATGGGAGGGCAAGGGTGGTAGGAAAATTCCCAAAAATTTGTTCCCACGAGGTAAAGTGCGTAGTGGAGCAGGAACTGGGTGGGAGGAAGGGCACTTCTTAAAAAATAAATAAATTCCTGTTTATAAAATTTGGGGGTTTGGTAAAAACATTTTAATAAAAAAAATCACAGCTATGAAGTATGTTTTTAAAGAATTTTGGTTATGTTTAGTGGTTTATTTTGGTTGATATAAGATATGCTGAGGTGTTTACTGGTTAGTCTCCTAGGTAATAGATTTGTTTGCAGTTTGATCATTAAAAAAATAAATTGGTTTAAAAAAAAGGATACAAAAAATGAAATTAAAAAAATTTTTTTAACAAGTCGGCCGCCCCCACTGAGGCAGGGTGACCCAAAAAAAAAAACCCAAAAAAAGAAAATACTTTCTCATCATTCAAAACTTTCCCTCCTTACATAATCACTGTCTTTGCAGAAGCACTCAGATCGACAGTTTAAATAGTCCTCCAAACTGTCAATATCCCGACCCCTCCTTTAAAGTGCAGGCATTGTACCCCTTTCCCCAAAAAAAAGTTGAAAATTATTTTTTTGGTGCAGTTGGACTTGTATAAAAATTTAATATAATAAAGGCATTCTTGTTTTGGTTGTTTAATGCATTTCAAATTTATGAAGTGTATACGTATCTTTCTTATTTCAAATGGGTCATTTGAAAAGACTCCTTACAGTGGCAGTGTGCTAGGTTCTACCTAGTTGAAAGTACTACTTGTTTTGGGGGGAAAAAATAAATAAATTAATAAACTATCTTATGTTATTATAAATCAAAAAAAGACTATCTTTGAGCAGTTTTATATTTTTACTTATGAAGTACAGTATAGGTAAATTATTTTTTGCTATCCAGAAAAAGCTTTTTTTTTGTTTTTGATTTTTTTGGGGCCACATTGGATGTTATCTTGCTAATGCAGACATCCACATATTCCAAAACAACCAGGTCCCTCACCGAACCTGAAATTACCCCTATGCCTTATGCGAAAAAACCCCCCTTTTGGGGTTTTCCCCCATCCTCAAACAGACATGGTGCAAGGGTAGAGTTTAAAAAGGGAAATGATTACCAAGTTTTTTTTTTTTCAACAAACCAGCCATACCCCCCCGAGGGGGGTGGCCTAAAAAAAAAATGAAAGTTTTTTTTTTTAAAATTAGTAATGTATACAGGAAAAGGGGGTTACAAGACATGCATGCTTATGGAAAAATTCTTTCCCCACTTCCCCATGGAGATAAAAGGAAATAAACAAGAACTAGTAAAAAAAGAAGCCCGGGGGTGTTATATCGTGGACCCCGGTTTCGAAAACCCGGGGAAACATAATTTTGTGTATAATATTGAAAATGCTTGTGGAAAAGTTTTTTTGGGGGGGCTGAAATAGACTAACCTACGTGACATTTTCCTTTAAAGGGGAATAATTCTTTTAATGGCGGGGCAGACTTCAGGGTGAATTTTCAAACTGGGGTCCACTGTACATGCAGTGGACCCCGGGTGCCCCTCGAATCTGCTCAAACCCGGGGGCCCCCCCTTGGAAAAAATTTGTTTATTTTTCCCCCAACCCCCTTTTCCCAAATAAAAAATGCCCATTTCCTTTTGGGGTTTTGGGGCCACTGTATATCTGTACTAAGAATGTGTAGTGTGACCTAAGTGAAAGAAGCAAGTATACCTGAAATCTTGCATGTTTTTTAGACAGAAAAAAGACACCACAATCCTACCATCATTTTAAAAAATTACAGGTTTTTTTTTTCACTCACTTGGCAGGCGGTAGTACCTCCTGGGTGGTTTTTGTCTACCAACCTACTCCTAGGTACCAAACTGTTAACAAAAAAAAAAAAGGAAAATTATGTGTGTTGTGTAATCTTCACAAGCATAGGACTACATGCTGACCACTATAAAAAGTATTAAAAAGGAACTCAGATGGAAGTGTGTATGTTCATCAGGTGTTAAGTTTCATTTATACAAATAAAGTATAGTGAAAATATTAAAAAAAAAAATTTTAGCATCAAATTTTTCCCAATAAGTTTTTATTTCTCAGTATTTTGAAAAACACAATAGACAGTCCACATGATTCTTTGTTCTGTGCATGGGTTGGGAGGGCAGTTTGTAAAGATAACGAAAACTGTAATAACAATTTAAATTAAAGATAAAAACATTATTTGAGTAGGAGGAATGAATAGAAACTTTAAAGGAATCAAAATATTTAGAATAAATATTCTCCTGTTGTATCTGGTGATTATGTATGAGTGTGGTGAAGGTGTTGAATGATGTTGAAAGTATTTTCTTTTTGGGTCACCCTGCCTCGATGGGAGACGGTCGCTTGTTGAAAAAAAAATCATCTGGAACCAAATGATGTGTGCTTAAACACATCTGATTTCATTTTTCATAGCATAGATGATAAAAGATAAATATCTGATAAATGAAGTGTTGGAAGATTTGTGGCATTATTTGGAAACCAATAAAAGGAGAAGCCAGTATTTGCCTGAGGTAGATTTCTGAAAAAATGCTTTTGGAGCATCATTAACAAATGAAGAAAGAAAATATTTTTTTTGATAGTGCAGCAGTCAGAATAATAAAAGATGGGACCTTCCATAATGTACCCAAAACAAAAATTAGGAGGAGATGCGGGATTCCCAAAAACTATTACCCAGGGGCTGAGGAGGGTTGTTGGGGTGGTTCAGACATGTAGAGAGAAGGGAAACAGACAAAGACCGAGTGTATAATCTGTAGTGGAGGGAAGGCGGGGTAGGGGTGGGCCCTAGGAAAGGTTGGAGGGGGGGGGAAAAGGAGGTTTTGTGTGCGGGGCTTGGACCCAGCAAGCATGGGGAGTGGATGGAGTGAATGGAGACAAATGGTTTTTAATGCTGTTGGAGTGTGAGAAAAAGTAACATTTATAAAGGGGATTCAGGAAACTGGCGGGCCCGGACTTGAGTCCTGGAGATGGGAAGTACAGTGTCTGCACTCTGAAGGGGGGTGTTAATTTTGCAGTTTTATAACTGTAGTGTAAAGCCCCCCTTTGGAAAACAGTGAGGGAGTGAATGATGATAAAATTTTTTCTTTCGGGCCCCCCTGCCTTGGTGAGAATCGGCCGATGTGTTAATAAAAAAAAATAACGAGAAAATTGGTTACAAGCTCAGTCACGAATGAATTAAACTCGTAAGTCGGGGTACCACTGTACTTGGGTCACACTGTCATGACTCACACTACATCTTCCCCGTATATATACACCCCATCTGGATTTTCTTCTATTTTCTTAATAGTTCTTGTTCTTCTTTATTTCTTATCTCCATAGGGAAGTGGAAAAAATTCTTCCTCCGAAAATGCATGTTGAAAGGGGCAACTAAAAGGGGGGGAGCGGAGCTAGTAACCCCTTCTCCTGAAAAAATTTTAAAAATTTAAAAAGAAAAATTTCTTTTCTTTTAAGGTCACCCTGCCTGGGTGGGATAGGGCCAATTTGTTGAAAAGAAAATCAAAATTGTAGTTGAGGAGTAAGTGGAGACAAGTGATTTTAGGCTGTGAGGTGCTGTTGGACTGGAGCAAGGTAACATTTGTTAAAAGATTAAGCAAAATGGTTAACCAGATAATAATAATAATGATGATGATAATTTTTTTAACACTTGGCTGTTTCCCATCGAGGCAGGGTGCCCCAAAAAAGAAAAAAAAAACTTTCATCATCATTCAACATTTTTCACCATCACTTGTACATAATCACTGTCTTTGCAGAGGCACTCAGATATGACAATTTAGATACCCCTCCAAACTGTCAATATCCCAAATCCCTCCTTTAAAGTGCAGGCATTGTACTTCCTGCAGGACTCAAGTCTGACTAACTGGTTTCCCTGAATCTCTTCACAAAAATTCCTTGCTCACCTCAACAGCTACCCCCTTTCCTTCCTTACAAATTTATATGCTCTCCAAGTCATTCTTTTTGTTCTATTCTCTCTAAATGACCAAACCACCCCAACAGCCCCTCTTACCCCTCTGAAAATTTTTTTTGAACTCCCCCCCTCCTGCAGCATTTAAAACCCCGTCTTCACACCCATAAAAGGGTGGGTTCCACTATATAGTGGAACTCCTTTCGTACGCACCGAATATCGTCGTTTTATTTAGACCATTTTTTGGGGTGAAATTTTGTTCGTTTCGTCCTCCACCTGGAAATCGTATGTATCAGATGCGCCTGCCTGGGATGCCGCCACTCTTTTTTTCCCATTTCCTTATTTAGTAAGCATTCTTTTGGGTTCATCCCCAAAAAAATTTGTAATCCATTGTTTTTTTGCTTAACTTGAGTGCAACTGCGAAATAAGCCACCATGGGCCCAAAAAACATTCCCATACCCTTTGGTAAAGAAGGTGAGAAACATGATAGAATTCAAGAAAAAAATTTGAAAAATACGAAAGTGGCGTCGTTTGCCGACTTGCCAGGATGTATGGGAAGTGAAAACAACAATTTTTCCATCCTGCATATACTACACACCCTTCTGGGTTTTTTTCTATTTTTCTTACAATTCTTGTTCGTGTTTATTTAATTTTCCATGATGAAATGGAAAGAATTTTCCTTTGTAAGCCATTTTTTGTAAGAGGCAACTAAAATGCCAAAAGGGAAAGGGGGTAGTAACCCCCTTTCCTGTATATATTACAAATGTAAAAGGAGAAACTTTCCTTTTTTCCCTTTTTGGGGCCCCCCTGCCCCGGTGGGAAATGGTCGGTGTGTTGAAAGAATAATAATAATAATAATAATAATTATATGTGTAGGTTGGTAGACAGCAACCCCGGGATACTACCGTCCTGCCAAGTGAGTGAAAAAAGAAAGCCTGTAATTGTTTTACGTGATGGTAGGATTGCTGGTGTTTTTTTCTGTCTCATAAACATGCAAGATTTCAGGTATGTCTTGTTTCTTCTACTTACACTTAGGTCCCCTACACATGCATGTACAACAAAACTTTTATACACACACCCCCCTAGGTTTTCTTCTATTTTCTTACTAGTTCTTTTTTTATTTTCTCTTATCTCCATGGGGAAGTGGAACAGAATTCTTCCTTCATAAGCCATGGGTGTCCTAAAATTCGGCTAAAATGCTGGGGGGAAGGGGTAGTAACCCCTTCTCCGATACATTACTAAAATTGAAAAAAGAAACTTTTGTTTTTTTTGGCCACCCCACCTCAGTGGGTAACTGCTGATTTTGTTGAAATAATAATAATAATAATAATATCTTTATTTCTACAAGTACATGTCAAGGTATAAAAACTAATGACATCAATGACATAATACTATATAAAAACCGATTGTTATGCAGAGCATTTTTTAAATTTGGTCAGTTTTTTTCCCAGGATGCGACCCACACCAGTCAACTAACCCAGGTATCCATTTTACTGATGGGTGAACATAGACAACCGGTGTGGGGAAAAGCCCAATGTTTCTGCTCTCACCGGGAATCAAACCTGGACCCTCACCTTGTGAAGTGAGTGCCCACCAGGCCACAGGGCACCGTGAGTCCTGGAATGGGAAGCAAAGTTTGTGCACTCTGAGAAAGATGGGGGAATATTGCATCTCAGAATGCAAGGTAGCTGTTGAATGAATGATGGTGAATGCGCCCTTTTTTTTTTTCGGGGGGGAGTCCCCCTACTTTAATGGATGACAGTCAATGTTTAGAAAAAATTGTAGCAATAATCTAAGTTCTTTAAAAATGTTATGTAAAACAGTAAAAATTTTTTTTAATATTTGCACATCAGGTATGAAGCTGGTGATGGTCAGTGGTGAGCACACTTTCCCTGCTTCTTGCTCTTCTCTATCAACCTGGAGTATCTTCTGCTGGAGATGATGCAGATGTCTTCAAGGAAAATAGGAAAATTTTCAGTTAAAATTTTCCAAAAAAAATTTGTTATTTCATCTCTAATAATTAAAAGGGGGGGAAGACTGCCCAGACTTGGGAAAATTATTTTTGAAAGAAAAAAATCTGAAAACAACCTCATAAAATTTTCCTGTGTTAGTAGCATTTTGTCTTTTAGCTCATTTAATTCTGAAAAGTAAAAGTCTTTTTATAGCTAAATACAGTAATTTCAATCAATGACATCACATAGGAAAATTTGTAGGACATTATTGTTATACATCCTTTAAAAACACAGTCTTATTGAAAGATACAGCATCACTCAGGGCAGTGTGCCATCAACCCAGCATTTATCAGGGCACTCCTGCAAATTGGGGTTTTTTTGTTTTTTTGTTCTCAGTATGTTATAAATTGGATTTTTTTACACCCCTATATTCAAAATTTCCCTTTTGTTTTTTTTTTTGTTTATAAATGTTTAAACCATGAATTTTAGACATTTTTTTGCAATTTTTCTATTATTTAATATAAAAAAAAGTCAATTTCAGTCTTTCTTATTGATATGTAGCAACGGGAATTTTTTTACATTGCCTCATAATGCAGCTGCAGGGAACCAAGCAAAGATTTTTTGTATTTATTTCTTTATTTTAATTTTCTAATCCATCAGTTGTCTTGCACTGACTGAGATGATCCCCAAAAAAGGAGGAAATATTTTCACTGACATCACAGGTCGGATGGCCTTTCCCAAACTGCAACATCCCCCCCCCTCTTTCCAAGTGGTAGTAGATTGGCACTGCTGCCCTGCCAAATGAGTGTAACCCAAGAAAGCCTGTAATTTTTTTGCAATCTAGTAGGGCATAAGAGATTTTCAGTGGGGAAGTGTAAATGAGATTAGAATCAGAGATAAAAAAGGGACAGCGGCCAAAGTCAAAGCAATATTTCCCATAAGAAATAATGTAAATACAATTAATCCTTCAGACCCCAAAAATATTAAAAAAAAAATACTTTTTTAAAAGATTAACTTTTTTTTTACATTCACACAGCACAGATAAATATATATAAAGTAATAAATTTATAATTAAACATTTAAATAAACATTTAAAATAACATTTACTTACCTTTATTGAAGAGACTTGCTGGCATCTAAAATAGGGAGGAGGAGAGGGGAAAGGGGAAAACTCATTGTTTGGAAGGGGGAAACCCCTTCCATAAGGGCTTCAGGTAACAAATCCCCCCCTGGTGTTACTTCCCTTTGTCTTTTAATGCCACTAGGACCAGCTTGAGAGTCACTGGGCCCCCGTCCCTAACTGTGGAGAGTGCTCTGTTTCTGGCGCCTCTTTAAAATGTCCCCAAAAAAAGGGTATTGTTTTGCCCCGAACATGTTGCAGAGATGGGTTGTTTTAGCTTGCTCAAGGGGGATTTCTCCAAAAACTTCAACTCATTCCCCTTGCACCGTCCTTTTAACACTGAAGAAGGCACCTCCTTCCTCCCTTCCTCCTCCTCCTGTGAAGCAAGTTCCTCATCTGTGGTCTGATGCTGTTCCCCATGAAGCTCTTGCAGCTCATCAGTGGTTATCTTCCTTTTGGGTTTTCCCCCTCTTCCACATCCCCGCCACTCACCTCCAACCCCAGGGACTTGCCCAATGCCACAATACCTTCCACAACAGGCAGAGGGTCGGCAGGGTCAGGGTCAGCCTCAAACCCTTCAAAAACCCTCTGTTGGACACAATCTGGCCACAAATTTCTCAAGCAGATTCAAAGTCCTTGAAGTTACTCCCCCCCAAGCCTTACCTATAAGGCTTTATTTTTGATATTGAAGTGATTCCTCAGAACCCCTCTTAGGGTCAACTCATGTCCGAGGGCCTTTAAAAACCCTTTTCAAAAACCCGCTTTGGTGTACATTTTTGAAGTTTCAAATGACCTGCTGGTCCATGGGCTGGATGAGAGGAGTGGTGTTAGGAGGCAAGAACTTCCTGTGATGAACCTGAAGTCCCTGAAAAAATTTCCCCTTTGGAGGATGAGCAGGGCATTGTCGTAAAAAGGGGGACGGTGGCAATTTCTTTTCCTGGGGGTATTTTTACATACTTTTTCATAAAAACAGAGTAGGGGGGTTAGTAGATGGGGAGCTGGAGGTATTGGGTAGATGGCGGGAATTTTTTGAGGAACTTTTAAATGTTGATAAAAAAAAGGGGGGCGGTAATTTCATGTATGGCCAGGGAGGTACAACATCGTTTAGGAGTGAAGAAGAGCAGGATGTGAGTGTGGGGGAGGTGCGTGAGGCATTACTAGAATAAAAGGGGGGGAAGCAGCTGGAACTGCGGGATCATGACAGAAATGTTAACGGGGGGATATAGTGCTGGAGTGGTTGGTATTTTTGTTTAATAAATTTTGGAAGGGGGGAAGGTACCTGGGGGGTTGGCAGAGAGCATGTATAGTTCCTTTATATAAAGGGAAGGGGATAAAAAGATTAAAAAATTATGGGGAATAAGTTTACTGAGTATACCAGGTAAAGTTATGGCAGGGTTATTATTGAAAGAATTAGAGGTAAGACAAGAGTAGGATTGCAGATGAGCAAGGAGGCTTTAGAGGGGGTGGGGATGTGTAGATCAAGTGTTTACAGTGAAGCATATATGTGAACAGTATTTAGATAAAGGTAGAAAGTTTTTATTGCATTTATGGATTTAGAAAAGGCATATGATAGAGTGGATAGGGGAGCAATGTGGCAAATGTTGCAAGTGTATGGAATAGGTAGTAAGTTACTGAAGGCTGAAAAGAGTTTTTATGAGGATAGTGAGGCTCAGGTTAGGGTGTGTAGGAGAGGAGTTACTTCCCGGTAAGTAGGTCTTAGACAGGGATGTGTAATGTCACCATGGTTGTTTAATATTTTATAGAGGGGGTTTTAAAAAAGTAAATGCTAGGGTTTTGGGGGGAGAGGGTGGGATTAAATTATGAAATTAAATGCAAAATGGGAGTTGACACAGTTACTTTTGCTGATGATACTGTGCTTATGGGAGATTCTAAAGAAAAGTTGCAAGGTTAGTGGACGAGTTTGGGAGGTGTGTAAAGGTGAAAGTTAAAAGTGAACATAGATAAGAGTAAGGTGATGAGGGTATAAACGATTTAAATAAAGAAAAATTGGATATCACATTGGAGAGGGATTATGGAAGAAGTAAATGTTTTCAGATATTTGGGAGTTGAGCGTGTCAGCGGATGGGTTTATGAAGGATGAGGTTAACCATAGAATTGATGAAGGAAAAAGGTGAGTGGTGCGTTGAGGTATCTGTGGAGACAAAAAACGTTATCCATGGAGGCAAAGAAAGGGAATGTACGAAAGTATAGTGGTACCAACACTCTTATATGGGTGTGAAGCATGTGTTGCAAATGCTGCAGCGAGGAGGAGGCTGGAGGCAGTGGAGATGTCCTGTCTAAGGGCAATTTTGTGAAAATATTATGCAGAAAATTCAGAATGTGGATAGGAGAAGGTGTGGAGTTACTAAAAGTATTTGTCAGATGGCTGAAGGGGGGTTGTTGAGGTGGTTTAGTCATTTAGAGAGAATGGATCAAAAGAATGACTTGGGGGCGTATAAATCTGTGGGGAAGGAAGGCGGGGGGTTGTCCTAGAAAAGGTTGGAGGAAGGGGTAAAGAGGTTTTGTGGGCGAGGGCTTGGACTTCCAGCAAGCATGTGTGAGTGTGTTAGATAGGAGTGAATGGAACGAATGGTTTTGGGACGACGATCTGTTGGAGTGTGAGCAGGGTAACATTTTGTGAAGGATTCAGGGAAACCAGTTAATTGATTTAGTTGGACTTGAGTCCTGGAAATGGGAAGTACAATGCCTGCACTTTAAAGGAGGGGTCTGGGATAGTGACAGCTGGGAGGGACTTTCTCAGCTGTCGTATCTGAGCTCCTCTGCAAAGACAGTGATTATGTATGAGTGTGGTGAAAGTGTTGAATGATGATGAAAGTATTTTCTTTTTGGGGATTTTCTTTCTTTTTTGGGGCACCCTGCCTCGGTGGAGCGACCGACTTGTTGAAAAAAAAAAAAAAAAAAATTTCATACGGGGGGCCAAACACTTGATGGACCCACTCTATAAATTTCCTTTGACCCCCTCCTTATTATTCTTTCCACCCAAAACAATCTATCCTTGACATTGTGTTTCTTGAACACACTGGGATTTTCTGAGTGATACCAGTAAACTTCACTTTTAAAAACCCACTAGCGTTAGAACAAAACAAAAGGGTTTGCCTGTCTTTCTACTTTGACTGGCAGTGCCTTTTTTCCCCCTGAGTAATGTAGGTGTGTTTGGATTTTTTTCCAAAACAGGCCTGTTTCGTCATAATTAAACATTTGTTGGGGTTCAAATTTTTTAGTGTTTCGACCCCTTAAATTCATTCATGAATTTTTCAACTCATGTTTGTCTGAACTGGGCCTCCCATCCTTATCACACTGTGTTGTCACTATGCTTTTAAAACTGCCCCAAAACCAGCCTCTGCGGGGCCCTTTAAAATCATAACATCAGCACTGGTTCCAGGCATTTTTTTTGACAAGATGTGCGTGCAACTACCTTGCCTTTTCACATGGTGGCCTCGGAAAACTATCACCTGCTATTTTTTATTGTTTATCCACCCCCCAACACCTTTCACAACATCAGCTTCCTTGAGTTTTTTTCTCTTTCCGGGATAGAAGTGATAGTAAATTTCTTTTTTTCCCTACATCTGGCAAGCTCCCCACACGTACACCACTCTCATATTTTTTTAGATCTCCTTCTTCAGTTCTATGGGGTTCCTCACTTTCTTTACCACAGGGTGCCACTAGGAAGTTTCTTTGGACCCATGGTGACTTTTTTCACAGTCACAATCAATAAACAAGCACTAAACACAATGAATTTTTTGTGAAATGTTTTGATGAGGGGTACAGGGTAGTGTTCCTCAAAGGGGAAACAACGCTGCTGGCTCATGCGCCCCCGAGGCGGGGTATGGCGGCAACGGCTGAAAGTGGGTGAAATTCAGCCCAGCGAAAAACTCAGCGGCTGATACTGGGGGGGCCGTACAGGGGTACCCCAAAATCAGGGTTCCACTGTATCCAGAAGTTTGCAGGAAGGACGGTGGGTGCAGAAGGGAAGAGGAGCGTTGGTGGAATGACTAAGTAAAAGGGTGGTGAGGGAGAAAAAGTTGTTCATATGAAAGGTTTTTACAATGTAGAAGTGATATATGGAGGAAGGAATGTATGGAAGTAAAAGAGAGGTTAACAAGTGGTGAGGAGTGCAAAAGGAATCTAATGAAAGAGTGGGAAAAGTTTTATCAACAAATTTTGCTGAAAATTTGAAAAATTTTTGGGAGTGAGATCAGTAAATTGTGAAAACAGGAACAAATGGTTTAACATTTAAAAAATAGGAAGCCATTGAAAAGAAGGTGGAAGATGAAAGATGGGGGGGGTTCTTGAATGTAGATAAAAGAGAGGAGGCAGTGATTTCTTGTTTTGGGGAAAGGGGAAAAAAAACCTTTTAGGAGTGAGGAAGAGCCAGATGTGTGTGGGGAAGGTGCATGAGGCAGTGGGTAGAATGAAAGGGGATAAAGCAGCTGGGACTGATGGAACTAAGACAGAAATGTTAAAAGCATGTGAGAATATAATGTTGGAGTGATTGGTTTAATTGTTCATTATTGTATGAAAGGGAGGAAGGAACTGAGGATTGGCATCAGAGCATGCATAGTGTCTTTGACTAAGGAAAAAGGAATTAAATTAAAGGGGGTAAGATTGGGAAATAAACCTTTTGAGCATACCGGGTAAAGTGTATGGTAGAGTTATTATTGAATGAATGTGGGTAAAACAGAGAATAGGGTTATAGAGGAGCAAGGATGTTTTAGGTAGGGTAGGGAATGTGTAGACCTATGTAAACAATACTTTGATAAAAATAAGGAACCTTTCATTGCATATGAGTTTAGAAAAGGCGTATGATTCACAAAATCATTTGACACGATTGCAAACAAAAGGCATATGATAGGGATGATGGGGAACAGTGTGGCAGATGTTGCAGATGTGTGAAATAGGTGGTAGACTACTTAAAGCAGTGAAAAGTTTTTTTGTGGATAGCAAGGCTCAGGTTAGAGTATGTTTGAAATAGGTGAATTATTTTCCAGTAAAAGTAGGCCCCTCGATGTTGATGTCACCATGGTTGCTTTACATATTTATGCATGTAGATAGGTTGTGACAGAAGTGAATGCTAGAGTTTTGGGGACATGTGTGGGATTGAAAGATGGTGAATCTGGTATGGAGTTGGATTTGTCACAGTTGCTTTTTGCCAATGACACAGTTATTTGGAATTTTCAAGAGAAGTTGCAAAGTTTGGTAAATGAATTTGTGAAAAGTGGGTTATAGTAAGTGTTTATACCTGGGGAAAAGAAAGTGTGAGAGAGAGATTTTGGGAAATGTTGAGTGAGTGTGTGGGAGTTTTGAACCAAGTGAGAGATAATTGTGGTTTGGGATCTTAATGCTAAAGTGGGTAAAAAAAGTTGTGGAGGGAGTAGGTAAATTTGGTGCCAAGGGTAAATGTAAATGGGGGCCATTAATTGAGCTATGTTAGAAAGGGTTTGGTAATAAGTAATACATATTTTATGAAAAAGAGGATAAATAAATATACAAGGTAGCACGTAAGGAAAGTAGTTTGTTGTTATGTATTGGTGGATAAAAAGGGTTTATGGGTAGGTTTCAGGATGTACATGTTTATAGAGGGGGAAGGGATATATCAGATCATTATTTAGTTGTAGCTACAGTTAGAGTAAAAGGTAGATGGGCAAAAGAAAATGGCAACAGCAAGTAGAGAGGTAACGTGTATAAACTAAGGGAGGGGGGAAGTTAAAGGGGGAGATAAAAGCCTATTGGCGAAAAAGGGGGGCTAGTGCAAGTATGAGTAGTAGGGGGTTGAAGAGAGTTGGGATAGTTTTAAAAATGCAGTATTAGAATGTGGGGCAGAAGTTTGTGGCTATAGGAGGGTGGGTGCAGGAGAAGAGGGTGAGTGGTGGAATGAAAAGTAAAGACTGTGATAAAAGAAAAAGGTAGCTTATGAGGGGTTTTTACAAAACAAAGTGTTAATAGAAGAGCAGAGTATTGGAGAGTAAAACAAAGGTGAAGAGAGTGGTGAGAGAGTGCAAAAAGAGCAGATGAAAGAATGGGAGAGTCTCTGTCAAGAAATTTTCTGAAAACAAAAAATTTTTGGGGGATAAACAAGGTAAAAGCCTAGGGGAAGAATGGATTTGTCAATTAAAAACAGAGTAGGGAGTTAGTAGATGGGGAGCTGGAGGTATTGGGTAGATGGCGGGAATATTTTGAGGAACTTTTAAAGTCGATGAAAAAGGGGCGGTAATTTCATGTACTGGCCGGGGGGGTACAACATCGTTTAGGGGGTGAAATCAGGGCGAGGTTTTGGGGGGGTGCTGAGGTTCAGAATAAAAGGGGGAAAGCAGCTAACGACGGGATCATGACAGAAATTTAAAAAAGGGGGATAATATAGTGTTGGAGTGGTTGGTTTTTTTTTTTTAAAAAAATGTATAAAAGGGGGAAACCCCTAGGGATTGGCAGAGGATGTATAGTTCTTTTATAAAAGGGAAGGGGGATAAAAAGGTGTAAAATTATGGGGAAAAATTTTTTATGGCAGGGTTATTATTGAAAGAATTGAGGCAAGACAGGAGTAGGATTGCAGATGAAAAAGGAGGCTTTAGAGTGGGTAGGGGATGCGTAGATAAGTGTTTACAGTGAAGCATTTTGTGAAAGTGTTTAGATAAAGGTGGGTTTTCATTGCATTTATGGATTTAGAAAAGGCATATGATAGAGTGGATAGGGGAGCAATGTGGCAAATGTTGCAAGTGTATGGAATAGGTAGTAAGTTACTGAAGGTTGTAAAAGTTTTTATGAGGATAGTAAGGCTCAGGTTAGGGTGTGTGGAGAGAGGGAGAGTACTTCCCGGTAAAAGTAGGTCTTAGACAGGGATGTGAATTACCATGGTTGTTTAATATATTTAAAAGATGGGGTTGTAAAAAGTAAATGCTAGGGTTTGGGGGGGAGAGGGTGGGATTAACCTTAAACTGTCCACAGAATATACGTTCACTCGAAAAGTGCCCAAACGTATATCTACGTTTATTTTACATTGTTCAAATTTAGTGCAATAGGCTGGTCGCCTAGAATGAGAGAAGGGGTTTGCGCTCTCAGTGTGCGCAGTATGAAAAAAATCGGGGACACCAGGGTCCGCATGGAGCCCCAAGTTTCAGCTCCATCTTGGGTCAACATCATGGCACACCCCGTGATTCACTCACGCCTCTCGTATTAACACTCTACTATTCTCGGAAAGTGATAGAGAACGTGAGCTTAGTGGATTTGACAGTGAAAGCCACAAATTTAAAAAGGGAAATAGTGAAACTATTAAACAACCCAGATGCCCCTCACCCCATCACCTCTGGGGGGGCCAGTGTGGACAGTGTGGCCATACCAGACCCTCCCCCCAGCACCTCTGGGGTTTCTAGTGTTACTCCAAAGGCAGCCCCCAAAAAATTTGCACCCATGTGTTATGATAGTGACGATAGTGGGGTGATATAAGTGACGATGTAAATCGATTTTATGCCCTAGCATTCGTCGGTGACAGTGATTATTCCCAGGAAATTTTATGGCGTCATTACCTACGTTCAGGCAGTGTGGCCATATGCAGTCAGAGGCAAGGGTCGTGCAGTTCACGACCCAAACCCCCAGCCACTGATAGTAAAGTGAAAATGAAGGAGAGTATGCTGGGATGGGGGAAGGGTGGTGGGTGGCAGGGTCCTGGACCTGGGGCGGGTGTGGACAGACAAAGGCCACGAGGCACCCTCTCAATCATGTGCTGGCCCCACTCCGTCCCCCCTGCTCCCCGTCCCATGCCACAGGTCCACCTCGCCATCTGATCGAAAAGGGGAAGTGGACAAAACATACCATTCATACCACATCCTTTCAATTTTGATGGCAGTGGAAGTGGCATCATGCCACACTGTCCCATCACAAATGAGTCTACAGAGTTAGACTATTTTCAACTATACTTTGATGAGCCAATAATGAACCGTTGTTACTCAGACCAACCTGTACTCCAGTATACAATGGACCATGCAGATTTTTCAGAATGTCAGGGTCGCAGGTGGAAAATAAAACTGTGGCTGAAATGTTTTTTTCCCTTGGCACTGTATTTATCCACACACATATAAGAAAAATATAGCAAACACTTCCACAAATTTTAAAAACTCCCGTCTTCAGACCCCCTTCCCTCAACAATTCCTTCTGTTGCTGAGAATGCACTTTTCCCGATAGGGAAAACACCAAACCGAAAAGACCTCCTCTACAAAACCGGGAATTTTTTATTTTCTCAAACAAAAAATTTAGTGCCTACTTTTATCCATTCAAGAACATTTTTTTGATGAGTCCTTGATTCTGTTCAAGGGGGGCTGTCATTCAAACAAAATATACAAAAACAAACGTAATCGCTTTGGTATAAAACTGTTTGTTATGTGTGACTTGAGACTGGTCTTTGTTGGATGTCATTATTTCACAGGTAAAAATACACTTGATGATACCAGGCGCATGTTGGGGGTTTCTGGTGATGTTGCAAAATGATGCAGCCATCCTTGGCAAGGGCCCTACATTTTCACAACAATTAAAAACCCTATGTTGCTGATTTCCTACGTGTGAACAATACTGAAAATGTTTTGGGAAAGTGGGGAAAAAATAGAAAACTCCAAAAAATTTACTGGAGGAAGTGTGTGCAGGCGTTTCATGCCAATGACATCCTGGCACGTCATGGCATGACAAAGGGATGACATTGCTGTCAACCTCCACAAAACGAGATGGTACAAACAGACAGAATAGCCGCTCAACAATCAACCTATTGAAAACCAGCTGTTGTCATCGACTATACAAACAATATGCGACTAGTCGACAAGTGTGACATGATGATAGGCTTTGTTGACTGTGTGCGTAGCGCAAGTGGTATATAAAAGTTTTTTCCCCTTGTGGACATTGCAATCTCAATGCCTTCAACATGTATGAAATAAAGACTGGGAAGCGAAAAAATATGCAGAATTCACCCTAAATGTCATCAAGCAGATAGGAGAAAGTATGTCCACACCTATACCTCCCCCCCACAGCGACCCGTCACCCCACAACAGCGACCTGTCACTCCACAACAGCGACCTGTCACTCCACAACCAAGGGGGGAAGTGCCCCCGAAATTTTCCTAACTGTCACTGCCTGATACCATTACCATCTACTCCAAAAAAAGTACTCTCAGAAAAAGTGTGTTGTGTGTGCCCACAGTACACAGCGACCCCAAGTGGAAAAAACACACGATTCATGTGTCAACAATGTGGGTGGCACTCTGTATGAATCCCTGCTTCGGGTATCATACATGGTGGACTTCTAGAAACATAAATAGGACCTGTAAATACCTTGTATATATATGTAAAAATAGAATGATTAACAAGGTGTACAAATTTATTTATTAGTGTGAACATGTGTGTTTGTGACAGTATGATTACTAATTCAGTAACAAATATTTGTGTCTAAACAAGAATTGGCAATGAAATGAATAGATCTGCATCAAAACATTATTATCATAAGATGAAAACAACAGAAAATGGAAAAAATGGAAAAACGATAAATGTTTCTTGTTTCTGCAAGCGGCAGTGCTCCTTTTTGCCGACCCCCATCATTTAGCACCAATTTCAGGGCTTATATCTCGGAAGTACTGGCCCAAAAATTTTTTTTTTAGCCACCCTATTTAAAAAAATGTGCTCTTCATTTTAGAAAAAAAAAAGATTTTTTACAAAATTTGGTCACTTTGCGGTGAACGTTATCTACGTGTGGACAGTTTAAGGGTTAAATTAGGGGAATTAAGTGCAAAATGGGAGTTGACCGTTATTTTTTGCTGATAACTGTGCTTATGGGAGATTCTAAAAAAAAGTTGAAAAAGGTTGTGGCGAGTTTGGGGGGGTGTGAAAAAGGGAGAAATTTGAATGAACATAGATAAGAGTAAGGTGATGGGGGGATCAACGATTTAAATAAAGAAAAATTGGATATTATTGGAGGGGGGATTATGGAAGAAGTAAATGTTTTCAGATATTTGGGAGTTGATGTGTCAGCGGATGGGTTTATAAGGCTGAGGTTAACCATAGAATTGATAAAGGGAAAAAAAGGTGAGTGGTCATTGGGTATCTGTGAGACAAAAACGTTATCCATGGGGAAAAAGGGGGAATGAAAAGTATGTTGTAAACACTCTTATATGGGTGTGAAGCATGGGTTGCAAATGCTGCAGCGAGGCGGCTGGAGGCAGTGGAATCCCCTGTCAAGGGGCAATGTGTGGTGTAAATATTATGAAAAAAATTGGGAATGTGGAAATTAGGAGAAGGTGTATTTGTCGGGAGGGCTAAAGGGGGTTGTTGAAGGGGTTTGGTCATTTAGAGAAATGGATCAAAGTAGAATGACTTGGACGTATAAATCTGTGGAAAGGGAAAGGGCGGGGTAGGGGTGTCCTAAAAAAGGTTGGAGGGGGGGGGTAAAGGGGTTTTTTTGGGGGGCGAGGGGCTTGGACTTAGCAAGCATTTGTGGCGTGTTAGATAAGGAGTGAATGGAGACAAATGGTTTTGGGACCTGCGGCTGTTGGAGTTGAGCAGGGTAACATTTTGTGAAGGGTTGGGAAAAATTAAATTTAGTTGGATTTGAGTCCGGGAAAAGGGGAAAGTAAATCCCCACTTTAAAGGCGGGTCTGGGATAGTGACAGCTGGGGGGGACTATTCTCAGCTGTTATCTGGCCCTCTGCAAAGACAGTGATTATGTATGAGTGTGGTGAAATTTTGAATGATATGAAAATTTTCTTTTGGGAGTTTCTTTTGGGTCACCCCGCCCGGTGGAGGGGGAAATTGTTGAAAAAAAAAAAAGTGAAAGAAGGAAATTAAAAATGAAATAGGAAGGCAAGGTGATAAAAGTTCAAAATAGGCAATGAGAGACTGGATATCAAATTTGGGAGAGGGGTATGGAGGTGAATTGTTCTATATTTGGGAGTGGATTTGTTGGTAGATGGTTCTATGAGAGAAAGGTGAACCATAAAATTGGTAAAGGAAACAGGTGGGTGACACATTGGCATCTTTTAAAAAACAAAACTTTATCCATATTGGTGCCAGCACTGTTATATTTTGTAAGCATGAGGAGGCTGGAGGCAGTGGAGATGTATATTTGAGGGCAATGTGTGGTGTGAAGGTACAATTTATGAAGGGATTCAGGGGGAAAACCGTTAGCTGGACTTTAGTCCTGAAGGGGAAGCACAGGTAGGGTGGGGATGTTGCAGTTTGGAGGGTCATCTGAACTGTAATGTCAGCATGCTTCTGGCAAGACAGTGATTGAGTGAAAGTGAAAATTTTTTTTTTCTTTGTCGTCACCCTACCGGGGGGAGACAGCCAAAGTGTTTAAAAATACCAAAAAGAGAGGGACATCTTTTTCTGCTGCTGCTGCTGCTGCTGCTGCTCTGCTACCTACTACCCACCTAGCTCTACATACTTTGTGCTTCATGTACATGTATTCACATTCAATTGAGTTTCCTTGTAGTTTTAATAATTCTTTCCTTAGTAGTGCTTGCTTAAAAATTAATGGGAAGTGGGTAGAATGCTTCCTCTATAAATATTGTGTGCCATAAAAGGTGCTAAAATGCCAGGGGCAAGGGCTAATAACTCCTTTCCTGTATGAATTGCTAAAATATAAAAAAAAAAAAAAAAACATATTTTTGTTTTTAATGAATTTGCATGAAATTTTTCAGCACATGTATTTGGAAACATTCCATAATGCACCAAAAATTCATCAAAATTTGATTAAAAATATTTTCTTTTCCTCTTAAAGAAAAGGAATATTGTAAATAGAATACAGTACAGTGGTCCCTCGGTTTTCCCCGTTTGTTCCAGAATGCTGCTCAAGTGCCTTTCCCCAGAATTTATTTCCCTTTAAAGAAATAATGTCCTAGGTTATCTTTTTCAGCCCCCCAAAATACATTGCAACAGCCTTGAAAATACCTTCAAAATGTTGAGTTTGGCGTCCCGAAAACCGGGGAAACCCTTATTTGTAATATTTTTAAAGGGATATTTAGTTATGGAGTAGTTTAGGAAACTTTTTTTCTTTTTTCTTATTTTTAATTTTTTCTCTCCCATTCCGTTTTTAATCACCATACTCATTAAACAATGATTTTCCCTAGATTTTTATTTAATTATATTTTTTTTAAAATGATCTTTGTAACTGAGTTTCTATCATGAAAATTCAAAGGCAATATTATGAACATTTTATTGCCATTGTAGATTTTTTTTAATTTTTTTTTAGTTTTGAAAGATCTGGCACAAGTATACCAGGACATCTTTTTCTGGCTCAAAAGTTGGCTGGGGTCGCAATTCACACCTTGGTTCCATCTGAATTTGCTGAGTTGATCTGGTGGTTAAAAGTTGCAAGATGACATTACCTTTTACTAGGCATTTTTCCCATGTTAGCAATGTTTTTTTGTTTAGTCAGAATGAATACCATCCTGAATTGGCAGGTAAAAACAAAACTTTTAAATTAAATTCAGTATTTAAATTAAAGTTAAAAATAAAAAACTGAACTTAAGCAGATGGTTGGCATCAGATCCAACATTGGGAAAAAATTTATTGATTTGTTTGAAGATAAACCAAAAAGACCTTAACATTCTAAATTTAAACCCCTCATTTAATTTGAAAACCCCTCTTTAATTTGTACACCCCTAATTCACTACATGTTGTGCACACATCACTAAAGTTTTAGAAAAATCATATCATATAAAGAAAACAAAATAATTTATTGTTTAAAATGTAATTTGGGTTTTGCCCCCTTCAGTGTGTCATTGATGAAGTTTGACCCTTCTGGAAACAGCTGGGAAAAGAGTGATGGTGAGTGTGTTTTTTTTTTTTAACACACTTGCTGTCCCAAAAAAAAGGCACGGTGACGGGAAAAGAAGAAACACTTTTCATTGTTTCCCCAAAACTGCGGTATCCCCCCCCTTCCCCCTTCAGGCGCAGGCACTGTCTTCCCCCCCCCAGGACTCTGGTCTGACTTTTTCCCAAAAACCCTTCCCCAAAAATGTTACCTTGCTCACCCCCCCAACAATATGTCAAGTAAAAAAAAAAAAAATTTTGCCTTCACCCCCCCCCCTATCTACTATGCTCACACATGCTTGTTGGATCCCCAACCCCCCTTTCCAAAAAAAACCCCCCCTACCCCCCCCTCCATCCTTTCCGGGTTAACACCCCCCCCTTTTTTTCCCCCCACTTTTTTCCCCTTTCCCAAAAATCACCTTTTTTCTCCATCCCTTCTAAATGTCAAAATGACTTCAGTTACCCTCCAAAAGCCCTCTGGAAAGTCTTAAAAACTCTGAAATTTTTTCCCCCAAACAATAATTCTCTAAAAATTTTTTCTCTCCCTTTTCCCCACTGCCTCCCCTTCTTTTTTAATTTTTAAAACCCCAATCTTCACATCCATATAAGTGTTTTTGCCACTATTTTTTCAGATTTACAGTGGTACCTGGGGGTTGATGGGGCCCCTCACCCTTTTATGTAAGTTTATTTTTTTTAAAACCTTTTTTTAAATGTAATTTTGGGGGGGAAAAAAAGGCTAGTCTATTTTCCAAAAATTTTTTAAGGAGATAAATTCGTTTTTTGGAATGGGGTTAAAGGGTTCTGGAATGAAAAAAAAAACGTAAGTGGGGTTCCCCCGTTTTATAATATATGCAGGAAAATGTTAAAAAATTTTCAGTTTAACCCTTTAAAAAACCATAGATCTACGCATTGTCCACAGGGTCCAAACCGTAGATCTATGCCATGAGCTCCCCCTCACTCAGATATGCTGTGATGGTAAATTTGGGCCTAGATATGAAGGCCCCCTATGTGGTAAGTGTACACCATATAAAGTAAATCTTGAAAGCATATAATTTTGGGAAAAAATGCGACTGTGTTTTTTTATTAAAACAACCTTTTGGTATATTTTCATGTGTTTTTTACTGTTGCATTCCAGTTTCTTGGTCTCATTTGATAGAATGGGAATATATTACAGAAACAGAGATGATTTTGATTGGTTTTTTTACTGAAAATAACCAATTAACTCAAAGTAGCAGAAATGTTTGATTTTGCTGATTATCAAAAAATTTAAAAAAATCACATCCCCGACCTTACAAGTCAACTGGTGGGGGTTTAAATACATTTACAAATGCACTGATAGTGTTTATACAATTATTAAAAATTTCATAAAAAATAATTCATCTATTTTTGGTTTTTAATAAAAATTCTTTTGTAAATAAAAAATAAAAAAAGGAATTCATCTGTAAAGCCTGGAAACATAACTAATAAACAAGGGGAAAGTTATTTTGTGCCAGGAATGCCTGCATTTTTATTCTGGGGCTGTTTTGAAATTGGAATATTTTGAACTCTGTGAGAAATTGGTGAAATTTTCCCAAATTCTGATCATTTTTTGGCTACTTGAAAAAAATTTATTGGGCAGTTTCCGTTAATCAATAAAAAAAAAATAATACTAACGGGGAAAAAGCTAAAATTTGGTCAACTGGAATAATGTAATTGGCCTAAAATAGGGTCAAAAAAGGCAAAAACCCGAAATGTAAAAAACACTGACACAGTCAAATTTGCGATAGTGTAATTTCGTCGGGGTTTTCCCCAAATTTCGTCTTTTTTTTTTACCTTTAAAAAAAAATTTCTCTTCCATTTCATAAGATAAAAAAAAAAAAAATTAAAATTTTTGGCCCTGTGGAAATCGTAAAAACTACGGCTTGGACCTGGGGAAAGGGTTAAATCTTTATGATGGGTATGGGGCATAATAAAGATATTAAACTAACTGTATGAAAATACAGCTGTGATATGATTTTGCACATTAGAAAAACATGTGAACAAGTTAGAAAAGTTCAGTAATGTGCTACTGAATAATTTTCCCCAAAAAAAAAAAATGATGAGAGCTGGGAAAAAAAGGTTTAAAATAGTATCTCTTTTCATATCAGCCATCTTTGGCTGATACGAAAAGAAAAATTTTAATTATGGGTTTACCGGTTTAAAAAAAGAAACAATAAAATGATCTGTACCATCTACAGAAAAAAGGGGAGTCCACAGTTGAAAAACAGAAAAAATTCCCAAAATGATACTAAAAATTTTTTTTTTTCATAAGAAGAGTGATAAAACAACTGAATTAATGCGAGATGTATTAAATGCAATAACCACTAGAAATAAAAAAAGGAATTAAATGATAGAGTCACTTGAAGTGTTTTTTTTTGTTAGGGTCTTCCTGCCTTGGGGAGAAACCCCCAGAGTGTTAAAAAAAAAAAAATTTTAACCCTTTGACTCCCTAAGCCCCAACCCCCAAAATGCTCTCCTGTTGTCCAAAATTTTTAAAAAAAAATTTTTTCTTATCAAAATGTTAAAATTATTTTTCTGATTGTTTTCATCCAAAAAATTTTTTTTTCATAATATTTTTAAAATGGAGGTGTAAAGTTGGCAGAAAATGACCCGGGAGGAAACAGCGGCGCATGCTGCTCACGGTACTCATATTTTTTTCTCCCATTCGGGGGTTTTTGTTTTTTTCCCCAAATTTTTTTTTTTAAGTGACTTATGTGGACTGTGAGACCAATGTGCTGTGTTATATACACTGTTGTATGCAACAAAAGTAACTGCACAAACATTATTATCATTATATTGTTTACAAAAACTTGTTTACACAAAAACAATGAAAAAAAATTTTTATTACTATTGTTCTATAATATATATACACATATATAATGACTGGACATTTCCACCCTTTTTCCCTTGCAAAAAAACTTTTGTGTGTGTGGACATCTAAATTTGCTGAGTCAGGGAAAGGGGGGGGTGTCAAAAGGGCATATTTTCCCTTCTCACCACCCTCACTGCTGTCAACCTGTAAACCCAAAAGGGGGCCCATGTCTTCTTCCCCACAACCCCCTTTCCCCAAACTTCCTTTCTTCCTTCATTCCTTCCTTCCTTTCTTACTTTTTTCCCTTTCCCTTTCCCCTCATCTCTTCCTTTCTGCCTTCCTTTCTTCCTTCATTCCTTCCTTTTTTTCTTCCTTCCTTTCTTTCTTCTTTTGTTCCTTCCTTCCTCTCATCTCTCCTTCCTTTCTTTCTTTCTTCCTTCCTTCTTTCCTTCCCTAACTTCCTTTCCTCCTTCCTTCCTTCTTCTTTCCTTCCTTCTTCTTTCCTTCCTTCCTCTCATCTCTTCTTTCCTTCCTTTCATCTCTTTTTCCTTCCTTCCTTCCTCTCATTCTTCTTTCCTTCCTTTCATCTCTTCTTTCCTTCCTCTCATCTCTTCTTTCCTTCCTTCCTTCCTCTCATTCTTCTTTCCTTCCTTCCTTCCTCTCATTCTTCCTTCCTTCCTTACTTTCTTTTTTTTCTTCCTTCCTTCCTTCCTTCCTTCCTTCCTTCCTTCTGGTATCCTGGGCATTGCTTTCGGTCACAAACTCCTCAAAACCATGAAATCCATCTTCAGAGACACTTCCATCTGTGTTAGAGCTATCACTGGGGAAGAGAAGGGGTAACCGCCAAGGAGTCAGGTATATCTTCCGCTAGGCATGCTGAACATGGACTACTGAAAACTTTCCCACAATGCACCACTGGCTGCCCGATTTTTGTACTGCGCACACTGACCACACAGACCCATTTCTCTCACATGTGGGCCTACCGCTTTCTCCCTCTTGATTTGAGGCCGCTAGAATTTAGGCATATAGATACGTCCAAAACAGTGGCTCGTAAGACGTATATATACGGCCCGAAACGTCAAAGGGTTCTTGAATATGGGTCTGAGCAAGGCTCCATTGCTGAAGTTACGTACAGTATACTGTACATAAATAAGTAGGTAATCTTTCTCCCCACATAAAAAAAACAGTAAGAGTAGTGTGAAATCAATGTTTTAGATTCTTTTCAGCAGTAAAACTGGAAGAGTGAAATTTTGCTGTTTTATCCTGACCTTCTTGTTTGAGTGACTTTAGAATTTCTCAGTGGTTAATCTCTCTGTAAATTAAAGTCTTCTGTTTTTGGTTGTCCCATGTACTGTTTCCTTGTCTTTGTATGTCTTTTTTCTTTATAATGCATTAGGTTTTCATCAAGGAAAAAAAATTTCCATTACAGTATTCATGAATTTGTTTATGTGATTGCTTATGCACAGCTGCTTTAACTTTATGACTGAATGTTTACCAGCAAATTGATTTTGAATACTGTTAACATCTTCAGGTGTTCTCTGCCATACCATTTACACAATATCATCCTGAGACTGTGACTGATCAGGAAGCATATCGCAAGTTGGAAGTCAACAGAAACGTTGGTCATTTTGACAATTACGATTTTGACCATATTAGTTTCTATGTTGGTGATTACATGGCAGGTAAGTGGAGCCTATCTTAAGGTCTTTGTTATGGGTACAGAGGACCAAATTGGTCTAGTGTTCATCTTTAAATTTGAATGCTATTTCATATAATTTACATATGAATGTTTATATGAAAATCTTAGTTAACTTTTTTCTTAACTTGAATTAATAATAAATTGAAGACATATTAAGATAAGTAAACCTGTTTATTTGTAGTTTTATTTTAAAGTAATTTAACAGTTTATTTAAAATAAATTTAAATCTTTTACTCAGTTACATGTCACATTACCATTGTTTGATATTTCTGAATACTATTTATGAATTCCTCTTTAAGGGGGGCTCCTTGTCGGGTAAAAGGCTTCGGTCTGAGGTGGACCTCTTGGTCTTCTTCCTCGGCCGACCCCTTCCCTCCCCTCCCTTTTTCCCATCTTCCCCATCCTCCCTTTTCCCTTTCCTCCTCCTCCCTCCTCATCCCTCCCTTATTTCCCTTCCCAGTTTCCCTAGAACTTCCCTCCTCAGGCATTCTAGTTCCTAGGTGGGGGGAAAGGGGAAAGGGGGTCCCATCCCATTCCATTGAGGTCCTTGGGGTGGGGGTGTTTGCCGTGGAATCTGGATCGCCTGGGGATGTCCCGATCCCTCCCGGGGTGGCCTTGGGTATCTTTCGGGCGACTTTTATCCCCGGAGGCCACCTTTGGGGTTCCGGGGGTGGTGGCCG
>WNWK01014447.1:0-51252 GCA_009830355.1 Cherax destructor | reverse complement strand
ATCATCGGCGACATTGTTCCGGGGATAATCCTTGCATATACCCTTCAAACGTTGAATCTCTCTTCTAGCTTCCGTTAATTCCGCCTTCATTTGGAGATATAGCTGCTCGTAGTCGAGGGAAACCATCATCCAATCTCAGGTAGCTAATAACGGAAGCACAGCAAAGATGGTTCAGTCCACAGAGAGTACACAAGACACGTCTTCAAGTACACAAGACACGTATGCAAAAAGATCACAGTAAACAGGTGATATCAAAATATGCAAGAAAACCACTATGAAAAAATAGAAGAATTCCAAGCGCTTTCGTGACTACTCACATTATCAAGAAACTATGATTGATCCCATTACCATGCATGATGTTGTCAAGTCGGCTAACAATGTCTTCCATCCCAGCCCCAGGAAAGCAAACCCTCTGTCTCCTACTCCTATCTTTCAAGCAGAAGGCCCTATCCATATATCTAACTTGGCTATCCCCAACAACAACAATGTTTTTACCTTCCTTGGTACAGTTCGTCGTGACGTTCCCAGTAGTCGACTCACATTCGTCTGGAAGCACAGAAAAGGAACAACATAAGAACATAAGAAAGGAGGAACACTGCAGCAGGCCTGTTGGCCCATACTAGGCAAGTCCTTCACAATCCATCCTACTAACATAATAATTGCCCAACCTAATTTTCAATTCTACCCAAGAAATAAGCTTTGAACATAAGAACATAACTTGATCTAATTTCTTTTTACGGGATAAATGTTCTTTGGGCAGCCTGTATAGTGTTAAGAAAACTGTCATATTGATACCTCTCTTCTTCACCCCAGTCCACAGTAGATAAGTGTTCTCTAAGTCCATTATAATCTGCTAAGCGAAAATCTGGGACCATTACTGAATTATCCCTACTATCATACATCCACTCAATGCTAAAGGTAATTGACTTGTGGTCGCTTGAGCCGAGTTCCTCTGTAATTTCTAAATTATAAACAAGGGTTTCCTTGCTTGCCAGAACCAAGTCAAGTAGGTTATTTTCCCTTGTAGGTTCTGTTACAAACTGCTTCAAAAAGCAATCCTGAACTACTTCTAAAAAGTCGTTAGATTCTAAATTCCCTGTCATGAAATTCCAATCAATCTGACTAAAGTTAAAGTTTCCTAGAATTACTACGTTATCGTGTCTTGTGGCCTTAACAATTTCCTCCCAAAGTAGTCTCCCTTGTTCCCTATCTAAGTTTGGAGGACGGTAAATCACGCCTAAAATCAATTCTAAGTTTGGAGGACGGTAAATCACGCCTAAAATCAATTCTAAGTTTGGAGGACGGTAAATCACGCCTAAAATCAATTCTAAGTTTGGAGGACGGTAAATCACGCCTAAAATCAATTCTAAGTTTGGAGGACGGTAAATCACGCCTAAAATCAATCAGCAGTCTCTTTCTTCTTCGTCGTTACTACCTCTCCATTCGTCTTCTTGATCTTCAACTTCGTCCCATGCTGTCCGGCCACTGCCCAGGTTACCTTCTTGACCTGAGGACTCACAACAGGAGGACTACTACGAATCCTCTTGTTTTCCTCCGTCAATCGCCGTATCTCAAGCTTCGCTACCCTCAATTCCTCCTTAAGCTGCTGGTAAAGTTGCTCAATAGGGGGCATCTTGATTCAGTCCACAGGGAGTACACTAGACACGTCTTCACTGAGCTAAGAACAGGTCACCACTTTCTAAATCTAAACTTATCCAATTTGAATCCATTATTGCGGGTTCTCTCTTGGAGAGATATCCTCAAGACCTTATTTATATCCCCCTTATTAATACCGATCTTCCACTTATATACCTCGATCATGTCCCCCTCATTCCTCGTCTTACAAGTGAATGTAATTTAAGGGTCTTCAATCTTTCTTCATCGGAAGATTTCTAATGCTATGAATTAACTTTGTCATTCGTCGCTGAATGTTTTCTAACGAATTTATATCCATTCTGTAAAATGGAGACCAGAACTGAGCTGCATAATCTAGGTGAGGCCTTACTAATGATGTATAAAGCTGTAATATAACCGCTGGACTTCTGTTGCTTACACTTCTTGATATAAATCCCAGTAATTTATTTGCTTTATTTCTTACGCTTAGGCATTGCTGACTTGGTTTGAGGTTGCTGTTACCATAACCCCCAGATCCTTTTCGCATTCTGTACGGGTGAGTTCAACATTATTAAGCTGGTAGGTGCTTGGGTTTGAACATTCCTGAGCTTTAGAACTTTGCATTTATCTACATTGAACTGTATCTGCCATTTTTCTGACCAGGAATTGAGTTTGTCTAAATCCTCCTGAAGTTCCGTGACATCTACGTCTGAATCGATTATCCTACCTATCTTCGTGTCATCAGCGAATTTGCTCATATCACTAGTAATTCCCTCGTAATTTGATGGTAACGACTTGTCCCCTGCTTTAAAAATAGGAATTACATTAGCCATCTTCCACGTATCAGACACTACACCTGTTTGAAGAGATAGGTTAAAAATGTTATAAGAGATAGGTTAAAAATGTTATGGTAAGCAGCACCCTCAAACCAAGTCAGCAATGCCTAAGCGTAAGAAATAAAGCAAATAGATTACTTGGATTTATATCAAGAAGTGTAAGCAACAGAAGTCCAGCGGTTATATTACAGCTTTATACATCATTAGTAAGGCCTCACCTAGATTATGCAGCTCAGTTCTGGTCTCCATTTTACAGAATGGATATAAATTCGTTAGAAAACATTCAGCGACGAATGACAAAGTTAATTCATAGCATTAGAAATCTTCCGTATGAAGAAAGATTGATGACCCTTAAATTACATTCACTTGTAAGACGAAGAATGAGGGTGACATGATCGAGGTATATAAGTGGAAGATGGGTATTAATAAGGGGGATATAAATAAGGTCTTGAGGATATCTCTCCAAGAGAGAACATAAGAACATAAGAACATAAGAAAGGAGGAACACTGCAGCAGGCCTGTTGGCCCATACTAGGCAGGTCCTTCACAATCCGTCCCACTAACAGAATATTTGCTCAACCCAATTTTCAATGCTCAAGAAATAAGCTTTGACAATTCTCCCACTCATGCGCGAGTCCCACAAATCCACCCTCTCACTCATGAATTTATCCAACCTAAATTTGAAACTACCCAGGTCCTAGCTTCAATACCTACTAGGCAGACTGTTCCACTCATCAACTACCTATTTCCAAACCAATACTTTCCTATATCCTTTCTAAATCTAAACTTATCTAACTTGAATCCATTATTGCGGTTCTCTCTTGGAGATATCCTCAAGACCTTATTTATATCCCCTTTGTTAATACCCATTTTCCACTTGTATACCTCGATCATGTCTCCCCTCATTCTACGTCTTACAAGTGAATGTAATTTTAGGGTCTTCAATCTTTCTTCGTAAGGAAGATTTCTAATGCTATGTATTAATTTAGTCATTCTACGCTGAATGAATCGCAATAATGGATTCAAATTGGATAAGTTTAGATTTAGAAAGGATATGGAAAATATTGGTTTGGAAATAGGTATTGATGAGTGGAACATCTGCTAGTAGGGTCATTGAAGCTAGGACCTGGGTAGTTTCAAATTTAGGTTGGGAAATTCATGAGTGAGAGGTTGGATTGAGTGGGACTCACTTGGTTAATAGAATCTTCAGAACATTTCTTGGGTAGAATGAAAATTAGGTTGGGTTATTCTGTTAGTGGGATGGATTTTGAAGGAAACTGCTAGTATGGGCCAACAGGCCAAGATCCCTGCCTCAATAACCCCACTAGGCAGACTGTTCCCTCATCAACTACCTATTTCCAATCAAATACTTTCCTATATCCTTTCTAAATCAAACTTATCTAACTTGAATCCATTATTGGGTTCTCTCTTGGAGAGATACCCTAAAGACCTTATTTATATCCCCTTTTTAATACCCATTTTCCACTTGTATACCTGATCATGTCTCCCCCTTTCACGTCTTACAAGTGAATGTAATTTAACTCATCCTTCGTAAGGAAGTTTACAATGCTATGATTAATTTGTCATTCTACCTGAAAGTTTTCTAACGAATTTATGTCCATACTGTAATATGGAGACCAGAACTGAGCTGCATAATCTAGGTGAAGCCTTACTAATAATGTATAAAGCTGTAATATAACCTCTGGACTTCTGTTGCTAACACTTCTGGATATAAATCCCAGTAATGTATTTACCTTATTACGTACGCTTAGGCATTGCTGTCTTGGTTTAAGGTTGCTGCTTACTATAACCCCCAAGTCCTTCTCGCAATCTGTATGGCTAAGTTCTACGCTATTTAACTTATAAGTGCTTGGGTTATGAACACTCCCTTTGTTAATGCCACCTAGATCATGTCTCCCCTCATTCTTCGTCTTACAAGTGAATGTAATTTTAGGGTTTTCAATCTTTCTTCATACTGAAGATTTCTAATGCTATGTATTAATTTAGTCATTCTACGCTGAATGTTTTCTAACGAATTAATATCCATTCTTTAGTTATGGTCTCCTTACTACAGGATGGATATAGATTCATTGGAGAACATACAAAGAAGAATGACTAAAATAATTTACAGTATAAGAAATCTCCCGTATGAAGATAGACTTAGAGCGTTGAATCTCCACTCTCTGGAGAGAATGAATGGTTCAGAGAACCGACGAGTTGGTAAATTAGACACATATGCAACACTTGGGTATCTTTATTGAGGAAAAAATAAAGATACCCAAGTGTTGCATATGTGTCTAATTTACCAACTCTCTGGAGAGACGTAGAATGAGGAGAGATATCATCGAGGTGTACAAGTGGATGATGGGCATAAACAAAGGAGATATTAATAAAACACTGAGGATATCGAACCAAGTAAGAACCAGAAATAACTGATTTAAATTGGATAAATTTAGATTTAGAAAGGACATAGGCAAGTACTGGTTTTCAAACAGAGTTGTAGATGCGTGGAAAAATCTTCCGAGTAGGGTGATAGAGGCTAGGACCTTGGGTGGATTTAAAAAGAGATTGGACAAATATAAGAGTGGGAGGGGCTGGGTTTGATTGGTGTGTTGAGTACGGAATAAATTCTTAGGTAGTGGTGGTTTTGATAAGGACCTGCCTTGTATGGGCCAGTAGGCCTTCTGCAGTGTTCCTCCATTCTTTAGTTCTTATGTTCTTATATGGAGACCAGAACTGAGCTGCGTATTCTAGGGGACAAGTCACTACCGTCAAATTACCGCCCAATAAGCCTGACCTCAATTGTAGGCAAATTACTAGAGTCAATTAGAACATAAGAAAGGAGGAACATAAGAACATAACGTAGAACCTAGCCATACAGATTGCGAGAAGGACTTGGGGGTGATGGTAAGCAGCAACCTTAAACCAAGACAGCAATGCCTAAGCGTACGTAATAAGGCAAATAGATTACTGGGATTTATATCAAGAAGTGTTAGCAACAGAAGTCCAGAGGTTATATTACAGCTTTATACATCATTAGTAGGGCCTCACCTAGATTACGCAGCTCAGTTTTGGTCTCCATATTACAGAATGGACATAAATTCGTTAGAAAACATTCAGCGTAGCATGACTAAATTAATACATAGCATTAGAAATCTTCCTTACGAAGAAAGATTGAAGACCCAAAAATTACATTCACTTGTAAGACGTAGAATGAGGGGAGACTGGGGTAATCTAGCTAACGATTACGATGGGATCTGCGTTTATGATTTGTTTCTTAATAATGTACAACGTGCACAGAGTATGTTTATTCCCAGAGAGAATTTAGGTCAAATAATAACGATCCCAAATGAATTAACAGGAGGCTAAAACATTTATTAGGGAGAAAAGAGGAATTTATAGGCGCATCAAAAGAGGAGATGTTAACCTTATTGACCAATATGTTCAGTTGAAAGAGAAGTAAAAAGGGGATTAGAAAGGCTAAACGTGACTATGAGATTAAGGTTGCTAATGAATCAAAGACTAATCCAAAAGGGTTCTTTCAAGTGTACAGGACGAAGGTGAGGGAAAAGGTAGGACCTCTGAAAATTGGGAATGGACAGCTGACGGATAACGAACTGGAAATGTGTTCTCTATTTAATGACTATTTTGTGTCAGTCTTTACACAAGAAGACGTAAATGAGATTCCAGAAATTAACAATTATTCAGTTCCTGAAGAATTCAAATTAACTAATATTACTGTCATGAGGGACATGGTTATCAAACAGATAGATAAACTGAAGCAAAATAAGTCCCGGGACCCGACGAGTTGTTTTCAGGGTACTTAAAGAATGCAAAATGGAACTTAGTCAGCCATTAACGAATGTGTTAAATACGTCCATCCTAACTGGTGTTGTGCCAGAGATGTGGAAGATAGCTAATGTAGTTCCTATATTCAAATCAGGGGATAAGTCCATTCCATCAAATTACCGTCCAATAAGCCTCACGTCTATAGTAGGCAAATTATTAGAATCAATTATAGCTGATATTATCAGAAGTCACCTTGAAGAACATAATTTGATTAATGAATCTCAGCATGGGTTTACGAGAGGTCGTTCCTGCCTGACAAATTTACTGACGTTTTTCAATAAAACATTTGAGGCAGTAGACAGTGATAAAGAATATGAAATAGTTTACTTGGATTTCAGTAAGGCCTTCGATAGAGTACCTCACAAGAGACTCTTAAGAAAGGTGGCAGCTCATGGTATAGGAGGTAAAGTTCTAGCATGGATAGAGGCATGGCTTACCAATAGAAAGCAGAGAGTTTCCATTAATGGGGTCAAATCTGAATGGGGATTTGTCACTAGTGGCGTTCCACAAGGATCAGTTTTGGGCCCATTGTTGTTCATTATTTACATTAATGACCTTGATGAAGGAATTGCAAGTGACATGAGTAAATTTGCTGATGATACAAAAATAGGCCGTATAATTCATTCTGAGGAGGATAACAGTGAACTCCAGGAGGATTTGGATAAATTAATGTCTTGGTCTGAAAAGTGGCAGATGAAGTTCAATGTGGACAAGTGTAAGGTGCTTGTCGTTGGTAATGAAATATCCCTCGAATTTATAAACTAGGTGAAGTTGAGCTTGATCATACAGAATGTGAAAAAGACTTGGGAGTCATGGTAAGCAGAAATCTAAAGCAAAGACAACAGTGCCTAAGTGTGCGCAATAAGGCTAACAGATTACAGGATTTATTTCAAGAAGTATAAGCAACAGAAGTCCAAAAGTTATTTTACAGCTCTATACATCACTAGTGAGACCTCATTTGGATTATGCAGCTCAGTTTTGGTCTCCTTACTACAGGATGGATATAGATTCATTGGAGAACATACAAAGAAGAATGACTAAAATGATTTACAGTATAAGAAATCTCCCGTATGAAGATAGACTTAGAGCGTTGAATCTCCACTCTCTGGAGAGACGTAGAATGAGGGAGATATCATCGAGGTGTACAAGTGGCTGATGGGCATAAACAAAGGAGATATTAATAAAATACTGAGGATATCGAACCAAGTAAGAACCAGAAATAACGGATTTAAATTGGATAAATTTAGATTTAGAAAGGACATAGGCAAGTACTGGTTTTCGAACAGAGTTGTAGATGCGTGGAACAATCTTCCGAGTACTGTGATAGAGGCTAGGACCTTGGGTGGCTTTAAAAAGAGATTGGACAAATATATGAGTGGGAGGGGCTGGGTTTGATTTGTGTCGTGAGTACGGGAATAAATTCTTAGGTAGTGGTGGTTTTGATAAGGACCTGCCTTGTATGGGCCAGTAGGCCTTCTGCAGTGTTCCTCCATTCTTATGTTCTTATGATAAGTGGAAAATGGGTATTAACAAAGGGGATATAAATAAGGTCTTGAGGATATCTCTGCAAGAGAGAACCCGCAATAATGGATTCAAGTTAGATAAGTTTAGATTTAGAAAGGATATAGGAAAGTATTGGTTTGGAAATAGGGTAGTTGATGAGTGGAACATTCTGCCTAGTAGGGTTATTGAAGCTAGGACCTTGGATAGTTTCAAATTTAGGTTGGATAAATTCATGAGTGAGAGGGGTTTGATTTGAGTGGGACTCGCGCATGAGTGGGTAGAATTGTCAAAGCTTATTTCTTGTTTAGCATTGAAAATTAGGTTGAGCAAATATTCTGTTAGTGGGACGGATTGTGAAGGACCTGCCTAGTATGGGCCAACAGGCCTGCTGCAGTGTTCCTCCTTTCTTATGTTCTTATGTAAACTTAACTAATTTGAATCCATTATTGTGGGTTCTCTCTTGGAGAGATATCCTCAAGACCTTATTTATATAAGAACATAAGAAAGGAGGAACACTGCAGCAGGCCTGTTGGCCCATACTAGGCATGTCCTTCACATTCCATCCCACTAACAGAATATTTGTTCAACCTAATTTTCAATGCTACCTAAGAAATAAGCTTTGATAATTTTATTTACTCATGTGCAATTCCCACTCAAATCCAACCCCTCTCACTCATGAATTTATCAAACCTAAATTTAAAACTACCCAAGGTCCCTGCCTCAATAACCCCACTAGGCAGACTGTTCCACTCATCAACTACCCTATTTCCAATCAAATACTTTCCTATATCCTTTCTAAATCAAAACTTATCTAACTTGAATCCATTATTGCGGGTTCTCTCTTGGAGAGATACCCTAAAGACCTTATTTATATCCCCTTTGTTAATACCCATTTTCCACTTGTATACCTCGATCATGTCTCCCCTCTTTCTACGTCTTACAAGTGAATGTAATTTAAGGGTCTTCAATCTTTCTTCGTAAGGAAGATTTCTAATGCTATGTATTAATTTAGTCATTCTACGCTGAAAGTTTTCTAACGAATTTATGTCCATTCTGTAATATGGAGACCAGAACTGAGCTGCATAATCTAGGTAAAGCCTTACTAATAATGTATAAAGCTGTAATATAACCTCTGGACTTCTGTTGCTAACACTTCTGGATATAAATCCCAGTAATGTATTTACCTTATTACGTACGCTTAGGCATTGCTGTCTTGGTTTAAGGTTGCTGCTTACCATAACCCCCAAGTCCTTCTCGCAATCTGTATAGCTAAGTTCTACGTTATTTAACTTATAAGTGCTTGGGTTATGAACACTCCCTTTGTTAATGCCACCTAGATCATGTCTCCCCTCATTCTTTGTCTTACAAGTGAATGTAATTTTAGGGTTTTCAATCTTTCTTCATACTGAAGATTTCTAATGCTATGTATTAATTTAGTCATTCTACGCTGAATGTTTTCTAACGAATTAATATCCATTCTTTAGTTTTGGTCTTCTTACTACAGGATGAATATAGATTCATTGGAGAACATACAAAGAAGAATATCTAAAATAATTTACAGTATAAGAAATCTCCCGTATGAAGATAGACTTAGAGCGTTGAATCTCCACTCTCTGGAGAGACGTAGAATGAGGAGATATATCATCGAGGTGTACAAGTGGATGATGGGCATAAACAAAGGAGATATTAATAAAACACTGAGGATATCGAACCAAGTAAGAACCAGAAATAACTGATTTAAATTGGATAAATTTAGATTTAGAAAGGACATAGGCAAGTACTGGTTTTCGAACAGAGTTGTAGATGCGTGGAAAAATCTTCCGGGGTCAAATCTGAATGGGGATTTGTCACTAGTGGCGTTCCACAAGGATCAGTTTTGGGCCCATTGTTGTTCATAATTTACATTAATGACCTTGATGAAGGAATTGCAAGTGACATGAGTAAATTTGCTGATGATACAAAAATAGGCCGTATAATTCATTCTGAGGAGGATAACAGTGAACTCCAGGAGGATTTGGATAAATTAATGTCTTGGTCTGAAAAGTGGCAGATGAAGTTCAATGTGGACAAGTGTAAGGTGCTTGTCGTTGGTAATGAAAATATCCCTCGAATTTATAAACTAGGTGAAGTTGAGCTTGATCATACAGAATGTGAAAAAGACTTGGGAGTCATGGTAAGCAGAAATCTAAAGCCAAGACAACAGTGCCTAAGTGTGCGCAATAAGGCTAACAGATTACTAGGATTTATTTCAAGAAGTATAAGCAACAGAAGTCCAAAAGTTATTTTACAGCTCTATACATCACTAGTGAGACCTCATTTGGATTATGCAGCTCAGTTTTGGTCTCCTTACTACAGGATGGATATAGATTCATTGGAGAACATACAAAGAAGAATGACTAAAATGATTTACAGTATAAGAAATCTCCCGTATGAAGATAGACTTAGAGCGTTGAATCTCCACTCTCTGGAGAGACGTAGAATGAGGAGATATCATCGAGGTGTACAAGTGGATGATGGGCATAAACAAAGGAGATATTAATAAAATACTGAGGATATCGAACCAAGTAAGAACGAGAAATAACGGATTTAAATTGGATAAATTTAGATTTAGAAAGGACATAGGCAAGTACTGGTTTTCGAACAGAGTTGTAGATGCGTGGAACAATCTTCCGAGTACTGTGATAGAGGCTAGGACCTTGGGTGGCTTTAAAAGAGATTGGACAAATATATGAGTGGGAGGGGCTGGGTTTGATTTGTGTCGTGAGTACGGGAATAAATTTTTAGGTAGTGGTGGTTTTGATAAGGACCTGCCTTGTATGGGCCAGTAGGCCTTCTGCAGTGTTCCTCCATTCTTATGTTCTTATGTTCTTATGAGTAGGGTGATAGAGGCTAGGACCTTGGGTGGATTTAAAAAGAGATTGGACAAATATAAGAGTGGGAGGGGCTGGGTTTGATTGGTGTGTTGAGTACGAGAATAAATTCTTAGGTAGTGGTGGTTTTGATAAGGACCTGCCTTGTATGGGCCAGTAGGCCTTCTGCAGTGTTCCTCCATTCTTTAGTTCTTATGTTCTTATATGGAGACCAGAACTGAGCTGCGTATTCTAGGGAACAAGTCACTACCGTCAAATTACCGCCCAATAAGCCTGACCTCAATTGTAGGCAAATTACTAGAGTCAATTAGAACATAAGAAATGAGGAACATAAGAACATAAGAACATAACGTAGAACCTAGCCATACAGATTGCGGGAAGGACTTGGGGGTGATGGTAAGCAGCAACCTTAAACCAAGACAGCAATGCCTAAGCGTACGTAATAAGGCAAATAGATTACTGGGATTTATATCAAGAAGTGTTAGCAACAGAAGTCCAGAGGTTATATTACAGCTTTATACATCATTAGTAAGGCCTCACCTAGATTACGCAGCTCAGTTTTGGTCTCCATATTACAGAATGGACATAAATTCGTTAGAAAACATTCAGCGTAGCATGACTAAATTAATACATAGCATTAGAAATCTTCCTTACGAAGAAAGATTGAAGACCCTAAAATTACATTCACTTGTAAGACGTAGAATGAGGGGAGACATGATCGAGGTATACAAGTGGAAAATGGGTATTAACAAAGGGGATATAAATAAGGTCTTGAGGATATCTCTGCAAGAGAGAACCCGCAATAATGGATTCAAGTTAGATAAGTTTAGATTTAGAAAGGATATAGGAAAGTATTGGTTTGGAAATAGGGTAGTTGATGAGTGGAACATTCTGCCTAGTAGGGTTATTGAAGCTAGGACCTTGGGTAGTTTCAAATTTAGGTTGGATAAATTCATGAGTGAGAGGGGTTGGATTTGAGTGGGACTCGCGCATGAGTGGGTAGAATTGTCAAAGCTTATTTCTTGTGTAGCATTGAAAATTGGGTTGAGCAAATATTCTGTTAGTGGGACGGATTGTGAAGGACCTGCCTAGTATGGGCCAACAGGCCTGCTGCAGTGTTCCTCCTTTCTTATGTTCTTATGTAAACTTAACTAATTTGAATCCATTATTGTGGGTTCTCTCTTGGAGAGATATCCTCAAGACCTTATTTATATAAGAACATAAGAAAGGAGGAACACTGCAGCAGGCCTGTTGGCCCATACTAGGCATGTCCTTCACATTCCATCCCACTAACAGAATATTTGTTCAACCTAATTTTCAATGCTACCTAAGAAATAAGCTTTGATAATTTTATTTACTCATGTGCAATTCCCACTCAAATCCAACCCTCTCACTCATGAATTTATCAAACCTAAATTTAAAACTACCCAAGGTCCCTGCCTCAATAACCCCACTAGGCAGACTGTTCCACTCATCAACTACCCTATTTCCAATCAAATACTTTCTATATCCTTTCTAAATCAAAACTTATCTAACTTGAATCCATATTGGGTTCTCTCTTGGAGAGATACCCTAAAGACCTTATTTATATCCCCTTTGTTAATACCCATTTTCCACTTGTATACCTCGATCATGTCTCCCCTCTTTCTACGTCTTACAAGTGAATGTAATTTAAGGGTCTTCAATCTTTCTTCGTAAGGAAGATTTCTAATGCTATGTATTAATTTAGTCATTCTACGCTGAAAGTTTTCTAACAAATTTATGTCCATTCTGTAATATGGAGACCAGAACTGAGCTGCATAATCTAGGTGAAGCCTTACTAATAATGTATAGAGCTGTAATATAACCTCTGGACTTCTGTTGCTAACACTTCTGGATATAAATCCCAGTTTAAGGTTGCTTTACCATAACACCCAAGTCCTTCTCGCAATCTGTATGGCTAAGTTCTACGTTATTTAACTTATAAGTGCTTGGGTTATGAACACTCCCTTTGTTAATGCCACCTAGATCATGTCTCCCCTCATTCTTCGTCTTACAAGTGAATGTAATTTTAGGGTTTTCAATCTTTCTTCATACTGAAGATTTCTAATGCTATGTATTAATTTAGTCATTCTACGCTGAATGTTTTCTAACGAATTATTATCCATTCTTTAGTTTTGGTCTCCTTACTACAGGATGGATATAGATTCATTGGAGAACATACAAAGAAGAATGACTAAAATAATTTACAGTATAAGAAATCTCCCTTATGAAGATAGACTTAGAGCGTTGAATCTCCACTCTCTGGAGAGACGTAGAATGAGGAGAGATATCATCGAGGTGTACAAGTGGATGATGGGCATAAACAAAGGAGATATTAATAAAACACTGAGGATATCGAACCAAGTAAGAACCAGAAATAACTGATTTAAATTGGATAAATTTAGATTTAGAAAGGACATAGGCAAGTACTGGTTTTCGAACAGAGTTGTAGATGCGTGGAAAAATCTTCCGAGTAGGGTGATAGAGGCTAGGACCTTGGGTGGATTTAAAAAGAGATTGGACAAATATAAGAGTGGGAGGGGCTGGGTTTGATTGGTGTGTTGAGTACGGGAATAAATTCTTAGGTAGTGGTGGTTTTGATAAGGACCTGCCTTGTATGGGCCAGTAGGCCTTCTGCAGTGTTCCTCCATTCTTTAGTTCTTATGTTCTTATATGGAGACCAGAACTGAGCTGCGTATTCTAGGGGACAAGTCACTACCGTCAAATTACCGCCCAATAAGCCTGACCTCAAATGTAGGCAAATTACTAGAGTCAATTAGAACATAAGAAAGGAGGAACATAAGAACATAACGTAGAACTTAGCCATACAGATTGCGAGAAGGACTTGGGGGTGATGGTAAGCAGCAACCTTAAACCAAGACAGCAATGCCTAAGCGTACGTAATAAGGCAAATAGATTACTGGGATTTATATCAAGAAGTGTTAGCAACAGAAGTCCAGAGGTTATATTACAGCTTTATACATCATTAGTAAGGCCTCACCTAGATTACGCAGCTCAGTTTTGGTCTCCATATTACAGAATGGACATAAATTCGTTAGAAAACATTCAGCGTAGAATGACTAAATTAATACATAGCATTAGAAATCTTCCTTACGAAGAAAGATTGAAGACTCTTAAATTACATTAACTTGTAAGACGTAGAATGAGGGGAGACATGATCGAGGTATACAAGTGGAAAATGGGTATTAACAAAGGGGATATAAACAAGGTCTTGAGGATATCTCTCCAAGAGAGAACCCGAATAATGGATTCAAGTTAGATAAGTTTAGATTTAGAAAGGATATAGGAAAGTATTGGTTTGGAAATAGGGTAGTTGATGAGTGGAAAAGTCTGCCTAGTAGGGTTATTGAAGCTAGGACCTTGGGTAGTTTCAAATTTAGGTTGGATAAATTCATGAGTGAGAGGGGTTGGATTTGAGTGGGACTCGCGCATGAGTGGGTAGAATTGTCAAAGCTTATTTCTTGGGTAGCATTAAAAATTGGGTTGAGCAAATATTCTGTTAGTGGGACGGATTGTGAATGACCTGCCTAGTATGGGCCAACAGGCCTGCTGCAGTGTTCCTCGTTTCTTATGTTCTTATGTTCTTATGTTCAAGTGCGAGTCATAAGAACATAAGAAAGGAGGGGTGGCACTCTATGTCCGTGATCATTTAAATTGTTGCATAAAAACGGGTATAAAGTCTGAATTAACACATACAGAGTCTGTCTGGATAGAATTTTCAGAGGGGTGTGAAAAATTGATTTTTGGCATGATTTACCGTCCTCCAAACTTAGATAGGGATCAAGGGAGACTACTTTGGGAGGAAATTGTTAAGGCCACAAGACACGATAACGTAGTAATTCTAGGGGACTTTAACTTTAGTCAGATTGATTGGAATTTCATGACAGGGAATTTAGAATCTAACGACTTTTTAGAAGTAGTTCAGGATTGCTTTTTGAAGCAGTTTGTAACATAACCTACAAGGGGAAATAACCTACTTGACTTGGTTCTGGCAAGCAAGGAAACTCTTGTTAATAATTTAGAAATTACAGAGGAACTCGGCTCAAGCGACCACAAGTCAATTACCTTTAGCATTGAATGGATGTATGATAGTAGGGATAATTCAGTAACGGTCCCAGATTTTCGCTTAGCAGATTATAATGGACTTAGAGAACACTTATCAACTGTGGACTGGGGTGAAGAAGAGAGGTATCAATATGACAGTTTTCTTAACAATATACAGGCTGCCCAAAGAACATTTATCCTGTATAAAGAAATTAGATCAAGTAGAAATGACCCAAAATGGATGAATAATAGGCTCAAATATCTTTTAGGGCAGAAGAAAGGAATTTATAGGCGCATAAAAGAGGTGAGGGTCATCTTATAAATCAGTATACTGACATTAAGAGGACGTTAAAAAGGGAATAAGAAAAGCTAAACGGGACTATGAAATTAAAGTTGCTAGGGATTCAAAAACTAACCCAAAAAGTTTTTTCCAGGTTTATAGAACAAAAGTTAGGGATAAGATAGGTCCCCTGAAAAAAAACTTTGGGCATCTTACTGACAAGGAGAATGATATGTGCTCTATTTTTAATAATTATTTTCTCTCGGTTTTCACACAGGAAGACATTAATAATATCCCAGTAATTAATTTTTACAGAGGCCCAGAAGAAGATAAATTATGTAATATCACAGTCACTAGCGAAATGGTTATGAAACAGCTGGACCGACTGAAACAAAATAAATCGCTGGGTCCTGATGAGCTTTTTGCAAGGGTTCTTAAGGAATGCAAAATGGAACTCTGTGAACCAATATCTAACATTTTTAATTTATCTCTTCAAACAGGTGTAGTGTCTGATATGTGGAAGATGGCTAATGTAATTCCTATTTTTAAAGCAGGGGACAAGTCACTACCGTCAAACTACTGCCCAATAAACCTGACCTCAATTGTAGGCAAATTACTAGAGTCAATTATAGCTGATATTATTAGAAGCCATCTAGATAACCATAATTTGATTAATGATACCCAGCATGGATTCACGAGGGGCCGTTCCTGCCTATCTAATTTATTAACCTTCTTCAGTAAAGCTTTTGAGGCTGTTGATCACGATAAAGAATTCGATATTGTTTATTTACACTTTAGTAAGGCTTTTGATAGAGTACCGCACCAGAGATTGTTAAAGAAAGTGGCAGCTCATGGCATTGGATCATGGATCGAGTCATGGCTCACCAATAGGAAGCAGAGAGTGTGCATAAATGGGGTTAAATCCGAATAGGGACTTGTAACAAGTGGTGTTCCACAGGGATCAGTCTTAGGCCCATTGTTATTTATAATATATATCAATGACCTTGATGAGGGAATTACTAGTGATATGAGCAAATTCGCCGACGACACGAAGATAGGTAGGATAATTGATTCAAACATAGGTGAGGGAAAAGGTAGGACCTCTGAAAATTGGGAATGGACAGCTGACGGATAACGAACTGGAAATGTGTTCTCTATTTAATGACTATTTTTTGTCAGTCTTTACACAAGAAGACGTAAATGAGATTCCAGAAATTACCAATTATTCAGTTCCTGAAGAATTCAAATTAACTAATATTACTGTCACGAGGGACATGGTTATCAAACAGATAGATAAACTGAAGCAAAATAAGTCCCCGGGACCCGACGAGTTGTTTTCCAGGGTACTTAAAGAATGCAAAATGGAACTTAGTCAGCCATTAACGAATGTGTTTAATACGTCCATCCTAACTGGTGTTGTGCCAGAGATGTGGAAGATAGCTAATGTAGTTCCTATATTCAAATCAGGGATAAGTCCATTCCATCAAATTACCGTCCAATAAGCCTCACGTCTATAGTAGGCAAATTATTAGAATCAATTATAGCTGATATTATCAGAAGTCACCTTGAAGAACATAATTTGATTAATGAATCTCAGCATGGGTTTACGAGAGGTCGTTCCTGCCTGACAAATTTACTGACGTTTTTCAATAAAACATTTGAGGCAGTAGACAGTGATAAAGAATATGATATAGTTTACTTGGATTTCAGTAAGGCCTTCGATAGAGTACCTCACAAGAGACTCTTAAGAAAGGTGGCAGCTCATGGTATAGGAGGTAAAGTTCTAGCATAGATAGAGGCATGGCTTACCAATAGAAAGCAGAGAGTTTCCATTAATGGGGTCAAATCTGAATGGGGATTTGTCACTAGTGGCGTTCCACAAGGATCAGTTTTGGGCCCATTGTTGTTCATAATTTACATAAATGACCTTGATGAAGGAATTGCAAGTGACATGAGTAAATTTGCTGATGATACAAAATAGGCCGTATAATTCATTCTGAGGAGGATACCAGTGAACTCCAGGAGGATTTGGATAAATTAATGTCTTGGTCTGAAAAGTGGCAGATGAAGTTTAATGTGGACAAGTGTAAGGTGCTAGTCGTTGGTAATGAAAATATCCCTCGAATTTATAAACTAGGTGAAGTTGAGCTTGATCATACAGAATGTGAAAAAGACTTGGGAGTCATGGTAAGCAGAAATCTAAAGCCAAGACAACAGTGCCTAAGTGTGCGCAATAAGGCTAACAGATTACTAGGATTTATTTCAAGAAGTATAAGCAACAGAAGTCCAAAAGTTATTTTACAGCTCTATACATCACTAGTGAGACCTCATTTGGATTATGCAGCTCAGTTTTGGTCTCCTTACTACAGGATGGATATAGATTCATTGGAGAACATACAAAGAAGAATGACTAAAATGATTTACAGTATAAGAAATCTCCCGTATGAAGATAGACTTAGAGCATTGAATCTCCACTCTCTGGAAAGACGTAGAATGAGGGGAGATATCATCGAGGTGTACAAGTGGATGATGGGCATAAACAAAGGAGATATTAATAAAATACTGAGGATATCGAACCAAGTAAGAACGAGAAATAACGGATTTAAATTGGATAAATTTAGATTTAGAAAGGACATAGGCAAGTACTGGTTTTCGAACAGAGTTGTAGATGCGTGGAACAATCTTCCGAGTAGGGTGATAGAGGCTAGGACCTTGGGTGGCTTTAAAAAGAGATTGGACAAATATATGAGTGGGAGGGGCTGGGTTTGATTAGTGTCGTGAGTACAGGAGTAAATTCTTAGGTAGTGGTGGTTTTGATAAGGACCTGCCTTGTATGGGCCAGTAGGCCTTCTGCAGTGTTCCTCCATTCTTATGTTCTTATGTTCTTATGTCATAGAACTTCAGGAAGATTTAGACAAATTTAATTCGTGGTCAGAAAAGTGGCAGATGCAGTTCAATGTAGATAAATGCAAGGTTCTGAAGCTCGGGAGTGTCCATAACCCAAGCACTTATAAGTTAAATAACGTAGAACTTAGCCATACAGATTGCGCCTTATTGCGCACACTTAGGCACTGTTGTCTTGGCTTTAGATTTCTGCTTACCATGACTCCCAAGTCTTTTTCACATTCTGTATGATCAAGCTCAACTTCACCTAGTTTATAAATTCGAGGGATATTTTCATTACCAACGACTAGCACCTTACAGGGGACAAGTCGTTACCATCAAATTACCGCCCAATAAGTCTAACTTCAATTGTAGGCAAATTATTAGAGTCGATTATAGCTGATAACATAAGAAGCCATCTCGATAGGCATAATTTGATTAATGATACTCAACATGGATTCACCAGGGCCGTTCCTGCCTAACTAATTTATTAACTTTTTCAGTAAGGCTTTTGAGGCAGTTGATCATGATAAAGAATTCGATATTGTTTATTTGGATTTTAGTAAGGCTTTTGATAGAGTACCACATCAGAGACTGTTAAAGAAAGTGGCTGCTCACGGCATTGGAGGAAAAGTGTTTTCATGGATCGAGTCATGGCTCACCAATAGGAAGCAGAGGGTGTGCATTAATGGGGTTAAATCTGAGTGGGGATCTGTAACAAGTGGCGTTCCACAGGGATCGGTTTTAGGCCCGTTGTTGTTTATAATATATATAAATGACCTTGACGAGGGAATTACTAGTGATATGAGCAAATTCGCTGATGACACGAAGATAGGTAGGATAATCGATTCAGACGTAGATGTCACGGAACTTCAGGAGGATTTAGACAAACTCAATTCCTGGTCAGAAAAGTGGCAGATGCAGTTCAATGTAGATAAATGCAAGGTTCTGAAGCTCGGGAGTGTCCATAACCCAAGCACTTATAAGTTAAATAACGTAGAACTTAGCCATACAGACTGCGAGAAGGACTTGGGGGTGATGGTAAGCAGCAACCTTAAACCAAGACAGCAATGCCTAAGCGTACGTAATAAGGCAAATAGATTACTGGGATTTATATCAAGAAGTGTTAGCAACAGAAGTCCAGAGGTTATATTACAGCTTTATACATCATTAGTAAGGCCTCATCTAGATTACGCAGCTCAGTTTGGTCTCCATATTCAGAATGGACATAAATTCGTTAGAAAACATTCAGCGTAGAATGACTAAATTAATACATAGCATTAGAAATCTTCCTTACGAAGAAAGATTGAAGACCCTAAAATTACATTCACTTGTAGACGTAGAATGAGGGGAGACATGATCGAGGTATACAAGTGGAAAATGGTATAACAAAGGGGATATAAATAAGGTCTTGAGGATATCTCCAAGAGAAACCCGCAATAATGGATTCAAGTTAGATAAGTTTAGATTTAGAAAGGATATAGGAAAGTATTGGTTTGGAAATAGGGTAGTTGATGAGTGGAACAGTCTGCCTAGTAGGGTTATTGAAGCTAGGACCTTGGGTAGTTTCAAATTTAGGTTGGATAAATTCATGAGTGAGAGGGGTTGGATTTGAGTGGGACTCGCGCATGAGTGGGTAGAATTGTCAAAGCTTATTTCTTGGGTAGCATTGAAAATTTGGTTGAGCAAATATTCTGTTAGTGGGACGGATTGTGAAGGACCTGCCTAGTATGGGTAAACAGGCCTGCTGCAGTGCTCCTCCTTTCTTATGTTTCTTATGTTCTTATGTTCTTATTTCTTGGGTAGCATTGAAAATTAGGTTGAACAAATATTCTGTTAGTGGGATGGAATGTGAAGGACCTGCCTAGAATGGGCCAACAGGCCTGCTGCAGTGTTCCTCCTTTCTTATGTTCTTATGACTTGGGGGTGATGGTAAGCAGCAACCTTAAACCAAGACAGCAATGCCTAAGCGTACGTAATAAGGCAAATAGATTACTGGGATTTATATCAAGAAGTGTTAGCAACAGAAGTCCAGAGGTTATATTACAGCTATATACATCATTAGTAAGGCCTCACCTAGATTACGCAGCTCAGTTTTGGTCTCCATATTACAGAATGGACATAAATTCGTTAGAAAACATTCAGCGTAGAATGACTAAATTAATACATAGCATTAGAAATCTTCCTTACGAAGAAAGATTGAAGACCCTAAAATTACATTCACTTGTAAGACGTAGAATGAGGGGAGACATGATCGAGGTATACAAGTGGAAAATGGGTATTAACAAAGGGGATATAAATAAGGTCTTGAGGATATCTCTCCAAGAGAGAACCCGCAATAATGAATTCAAGTTAGATAAGTTTAGATTTAGAAAGGATATAGGAAAGTATTGGTTTGGAAATAGGGTAGTTGATGAGTGGAACAGTCTGCCTAGTAGGGTTATTGAAGCTAGGACCTTAGGTAGTTTCAAATTTAGGTTGGATAAATTCATGAGTGAGAGGGGTTGGATTTGAGTGGGACTCGCACATGAGTAAATAGAATTATCAAAGCTTATTTCTTGGGTAGCATTGAAAATTAGATTGAGCAAGTGTTCTGTTAGTGGGACGGATTGTGAAGAACTGCCTAGTATGGGCCAACAGGCCTGCTGCAGTGTTCCTCCTTTCTTATGTTCTTATGTTTATACATCATTAGTAATGCCTCACCTAGATTATGCAGCTCAGTTCTGGTCTCCATTTTACAGAATGGATATAAATTCGTTAGAAAACATTCAGCGACGAATGACAAAGTTAATTCATAGCATTAGAAATCTTCCGTATGAAGAAAGATTGATGGACTGACAACATCGTCTCAAGATTGAGGGCCTGACAACCTCACACTCCTCCTGTTCTTCACGATTCTCCTTTGTATGGACTGATGAAGCCACTGTGTGGCGAAACGTTTCCTCAATAAAGATACCCAAGTGTTGCATATGTGTCTATTTACAAAGATTGAAGACCCTTAAATTACATTCACTTGTAAGACGAAGAATGAGGGAGACATGATCGAGGATATAAGTGGAAGATGGGTATTATAAGGGGATATAAATAAGGTCGGAGGATATCTCTCGAAGAGAGAACCGCACAATGGATTCAAATTGATAAGTTTAGATTTAGAAAGTATATAGGAAAATATTGGTTTGGAAATAGGGTAGTTGATGAGTGAACAGTCTGCCTAGTAGGGTCATTGAGCTAGGACCTTGGGTAGTTTCAAATTTAGGTTGGATAAATACATGAGTGAGAGGTTGGTTTGAGTGGGACTCACTTGAGTTAATAGAATCTTAAAGCTATTTCTTGGGTAGAATTGAAAATTAGGTTGGGTAATTATTCTGTTAGTGGGATGGATTGTGAAGGACCTGCCTAGTATGGGCCAACAGGCCTGCTGCAGTGTTCCTCCTTTCTATGTTCTTATGTTAATATATATCAATAAGAACATAAGAACATAAGAAAGGAGGAACACTGCAGCAGGCCTGTTGGCCCATACTAGGCAGGTCCTTCACAATCCATCCCACTAACAGAATATTTGCTCAACCCAATTTTCAAAGCTACCCAAGAAATAAGCTTTGACAATTCTACCCACTCATGCGCAGTCCCACTCAAATCCAACCCCTCTCACTCATGAATTTATCCAACCTAAATTTGAAACTACCCAAGGTCCTAGCTTCAATAACTCTACTAGGCAGACTGTTCCACTCATCAACTACCCTATTTCCAAACCAATACTTTCCTATATCCTTTCTAAATCTAAACTTATCTAACTTGAATCCATTATTGGGGGTTTCTCTCTTGGAGAGATATCCTCAAGACCTTATTTATATCCCCTTTGTTAATACCCTTTTTCCACTTGTATACCTCGATCATGTCTCCCTCATTCTACGTCTTACAAGTGAATGTAATTTTAGGGTCTTCAATCTTTCTTCGTAAGGAAGATTTCTAATGCTATGTATTAATTTAGTCATTCTACGCTGAATGTTTTCTAACGAATTTATGTCCATTCTGTAATATGGAGACCAGAACTGAGCTGGTAATCTAGGTGAGGCCTTACAAATGATGTATAAAGCTGTAATATAACCTCTGGACTTCTGTTGCTAACACTTCTTGATATAAATCCCAGTAATCTATTTGCCTTATTACGTACGCTTAGGCATTGCTGTCTTGGTTTAAGGTTGCTGCTTACCATCACCCCCAAGTCCTTCTCGCAATCTGTATGGCTAAGTTCTACGTTATTTAACTTATAAGTGCTTGGGTTATGGACACTCCCGAGCTTCAGAACCTTGCATTTATCTACATTGAACTGCATCTGCCACTTTTCTGACCACGAATTAAGTTTGTCTAAATCTTCCTGAAGTTCTATGACATCTATGTTTGAATCAATTATCCTACCTATCTTCGTGTCGTCGGCGAATTTGCTCATATCACTAGTAATTCCCTCATCAAGGTCATTGATATAAATTATAAATAACAATGGGCCTAAGACTGATCCCTGTGGAACACCACTTGTTACAAGTCCCCATTCGGATTAAACCCCATTTATGCACACTCTCTGCTTCCTATTGGTGAGCCATGACTCGATCCATGACAGCACTTTTCCCCCAATGCCATGAGCTGCCACTTTCTTTTAACAGTCTCTGGTGCGTTACTCTATCAAAAGCCTTACTAAAGTCTAAATAAACAATATCGAATTCTTTATCGTGATCAACAGCCTCAAAAGCTTTGGTAAATTAGACACATATGCAACACTTGGGTATCTTTATTGAGGAAACGTTTCGCCACACAGTGGCTTCATCAGTCCATACAAAGGAGAATCGTGAAGAACAGGAGGAGTGTGAGGTTGTCAGGCCCTCAATCTTCAGACGATGTTGTCAGTCCTGTTCTTCACGATTCTCCTTTGTATGGACTGATGAAGCCACTGTGTGGCGAAACGTTTCCTCAATAAAGATACCCAAGTGTTGCATATGTGTCTAATTTACCAACTCGTCGGTTCTCTGAACCATTCACTCAAAAGCTTTACTGAAGAAGGTTAATAAATTAGATAGGCAGGAACGGCCCCTCGTGAATCCATGCAGGGTATCATTAATCAAATTATGGTTATCTAGATGGCTTCTATTAATATCAGCTATAATTGACTCTAGTAATTTGCCTACAATTGAGGTCAGGCTTATTGGGCGGTAGTTTGACGGTAGTGACTTGTCCCCTGCTTTAAAAATAGGAATTACATTAGCCATCTTCCACATATCAGACACTACACCTGTTTAAAGAGATAAATTAAAAATGTTAGATATTGGTTCACAGAGTTCCATTTTGCATTCCTTAAGAACCCTTGCAAAAAGCTCATCAGGACCCGGCGATTTATTTTGTTTCAGTCGGTCCAGCTGTTTCATAATCATTTCGCTAGTGACTGTGATATTACATAATTTATCTTCTTCTGGGCCTCTGTAAAAATTAATTACTGGGATATTATTAATGTCTTCCTGTGTGAAAACCGAGAGAAAATAATTATTAAAAATAGAGCACATATCATTCTCCTTGTCATTAAGATGCCCAAAGGTTTTTTTAAGGGGACCTATCTTATCCCTAACTTTTGTTCTATAAACCTGGAAAAAACTTTTTGGGTTAGTTTTTGAATTCCTAGCAACTTTAATTTCATAGTCCCGTTTAGATTTTCTTATTCCCTTTTTAACGTCCCTCTTAATGTCAGTATACTGATTTATAAGATGACCCTCACCTCTTTTTATGCGCCTATAAATTCCTTTCTTCTGCCCTAAAAGATATTTGAGCCTATTATTCATCCATTTTGGGTCATTTCTACTTGATCTAATTTCTTTATACGGGATAAATGTTCTTTGGGCAGCCTGTATAGTGTTAAGAAAACTGTCATATTGATACTCTCTTCTTCACCCCAGTCCACAGTTGATAAGTGTTCTCTAAGTCCATTATAATCTGCTAAGAGAAAATCTGGGACCATTACTGAATTATCCCTACTATCATACATCCATTCAATGCTAAAGGTAATTGACTTGTGGTCGCTTGAGCCGAGTTCCTCTGTAATTTCTAAATTATTAACAAGGGTTTCCTTGCTTGCCAGAACCAAGTCAAGTAGGTTATTTCCCTTGTAGGTTCTGTTACAAACTGCTTCAAAAGCAATCCTGAACTACTTCTAAAAAGTCGTTAGATTCTAAATTCCCTGTCATGAAATTCCAATCAATCTGACTAAAGTTAAAGTCCCCTAGAATTACTACGTTATCGTGTCTTGTGGCCTTAACAATTTCCTCCCAAAGTAGTCTCCTTGTTCCCTATCTAAGTTTGGAGGACGGTAAATCACGCCTAAAATCAATTTTTCACACCCTCTGAAAATTCTATCCAGACAGACTCTGTATGTGTTAATTCAGACTTTATACCCGTTTTTATGCAACAATTTAAATGATCATGGACATAGAGTGCCACCCCACCCCTTTCCCGATACTTCTGTCTACTTGGAACAATTTAAAACCCTGAATGTGACATTCGGCAGGCAAGTCCCGATTTTTCATATTAAACCATGTCTCAGTTATTGCAAAAACATCAATATTACCCGTACTTGCAACTAATCTCAACTCGTCCATCTTATTCCTAGCACTACGACTATTGGTGTAATATACACTTAAAGACCCTCCTTTCTTTACCCTTCCTGCTCATTTCTTTTTTTCCCCTTTTATACCTATTACTGTCCTTGTCACCTAGTGCCACTGGCTTCCAATATCCACCTTATTCTGCCTATTACTAGTTCCCCTAGAATTTATAACATTACTACACTGGGACTTCACTGTTTTTCCCCATAACCCATACCACTAACTTTTCTAGTTTAAAGCCCTAACAGCTCCCTCCACTGCAGTTGCGAGTGCCCCACCCCAGACCTAGATAAGTGAACCCATCCCTGGCATACATGTCATTTCTGCCATAGAAGAGGTCCCAGTTGTCAATGAATGTTACTGCATTTTCCTTACAGTATTTGTCAAGCCAGCAATTTGACACCAATTGCCCTGGACAACCATTTTTTTCCAACTCCTCTCCTTGGCAAAATACCACATATGACAGGGTTCCCACCCTTCTTCCTAATTCTGTCTAGTGCTGACCTATAGCTGCTAATCAGCTCCTCACTCCTACGTCTGCCAACATCGTTGCCTCCAGCACTGAAACAGATAATAGGATTGCTCCCATTACCTCTCATGATGTCGTCCAGACGGCTAACAATATCCTTCATCCCAGCCCCAGGATTACACACCCTCTGCCTCCTATTCCTATCCTTAAGACAAAATTCCCTATCCATAAACTTAATCTGACTATCCCCAACTAAAACAATGTTCTTACCTCGACTGGCGGTGTGCATGACGTTCTCGACGGTCTTTGTAGAGATGGTCTTCGCTGGGATGTCTTCACATTCGTCTGATAACAAGGAGAAAGAGTTGCTGGTTTTCACAGCAGTCTCCTGGACCTTCTTCAACTTCAGCTTCGTCCCTTCAGATTCGACTAGCATCCATTCGTTGGTCTGATCATCAGCGACATTGTTCCGGGGATAATCCTTGCATAATGGAATTTAAGGGTCTTCAATCTTTCTTCATACGGAAGATTTCTAATGCTATGAATTAACTTTGTCATTCGTCGCTGAATGTTTTCTAACGAATTTATATCCATTCTGTAAAATGGAGACCAGAACTGAGCTGCATAATCTAGGTGAGGCCTTACTAATGATGTATAAAGCTGTAATATAACCGCTGGACTTCTGTTGCTTACACTTCTTGATATAAATCCCAGTAATCTATTTGCTTTATTTCTTACGCTTAGGCATTGCTGACTTGGTTTGAGGTTGCTGCTTACCATAACCCCCAGATCCTTTTCGCATTCTGTACGGCTGAGTTCAACATTATTAAGCTGGTAGGTGCTAGGGTTATGAACATTCCCGAGCTTTAGAACATTGCATTTATCTACATTGAACTGCATCTGCCATTTTTCTGACCAGGAATTGAGTTTGTCTAAATCCTCCTGAAGTTCCATGACATCTACGTCTGAATCGATTATCCTACCTATTCGTGTCATCAGCGAATTTGCTCATATCACTAGTAATTCCCTCGTCAAGGTCATTTATATATATTATAAACAACAACGGGCCCAAAACCGATCCCTGTGGAATGCCACTTGTTACAGATCCCCACTCAGATTTAACCCCATTAATGCACACCCCCTGCTTCCTATTGGTGAGCCATGACTCGATCCATGAAAACACTTTTCCTCCAATGCCGTGAGCAGCCACTTTCTTTAACAGTCTCTGATGTGGTACTCTATCAAAAGCCTTACTAAAATCCAAATAAACAATATCGAATTCTTTATCATGATCAACTGCCTCAAAAGCCTTACTGAAAAAGTTAATAAATTAGTTAGGCAGGAACGGCCCTGTGAATCCATGTTGAGTATCATTAATCAAATTATGCCTATCGAGATGGCTTCTTATGTTATCAGCTATAATCGACTCTAATAATTTGCCTACAATTGAAGTTAGACTTATTGGGCGGTAATTTGATGGTAACGACTTGTCCCCTGCTTTAAAAATAGGAATTACATTAGCCATCTTCCATATCAGACACTACACCTGTTTGAAGAGATAGGTTAAAAATGTTAGTTAAGGGTTCACAGAGTTCAATTTGCATTCCTAAGAACCCTTGAAAAAGCTCATCAGGGCCTGGCGATTTATTTTGCTTCAAACAGTCTATCTGTTTGATAACCATTTCGCTAGTGACTGTGATACTACATAATTTATCTTCTTCAGGCCCACTAAAATACCTAATTCTTGGGATATTATTAGTGTCTTCCTGAGTGAAAACCGAGAGAAAATAATTATTAAAATAGAGCACATTTCATTCTCTTTGTCAGTAAGATACCCATAATTATTTTTAAGGGGACCTATCTTATCTCTAACTTTTGTTCTATACACCTGGAAAAACTTTTGGTTAGTTTTCGAATCCCTAGCAACTTTAATTTCGTAGTCCCGCTTAGCTTTTCTTATCCCCTTTTTAACGTCCCTCTTAATGTCAATATACTGATTCGTAAGATGACCCTCACCTCTTTTGATACGCCTATAAATTCCTTTCTTCTGCCCTAAAAGATATTTGAGCCTATTATTCATCCATTTTGGGTCATTTCTATTCGATCTAATTTCTTTATATGGGATAAATGTTCTTTGGGCAGCATGTATAGTGTTCAGAAAACTGTCATATTGATAGCTCTCTTCATTACCCCAGTCCACAGATGATAAGTGTTCTCTAAGTCCATTGTAATCTGCTAAGCGAAAATCTGGGACCGTTACTGAGTTATTCCTACTATGAAACTTCCATTCAATGCCAAAGGTAATTGATTTGTGGTCGCTTGCGCCGAGTTCCTCTGTAATTTCTAAATTATTAACAAGGGTTTCCTTGTTTGCCAGAACTAAGTCAAGCAGATTATTTCCCCTTGTAGGTTCTGTCACAAACTGCTTCAAAAAACAATCTTGAACTACTTCTAAGAAATCGTTAGATTCTAAATTCCCAGTCAAAAAATTCCAATCAATTTGACTAAAGAAATTCCAATCAATTTGACTAAAGAAATTCCAATCAATTTGACTAAAGATTCCAATCAATTTGACTAAAGATTCCAATCAATTTGACTAAGAGAGTGTGCATAAATGGGGTTAAATCCGAATGGGGACTTGTAACAAGTGGTGTTCCACAGGGATCAGTCTTAGGCCCGTTGTTATTTATAATATATATCAATGACCTTGACGAGGGAATTACTAGTGATATGAGCAAATTCGCCGACGACACGAAGATAGGTAGGATAATTGATTCAAACATAGATGTCATAGAACTTCAGGAAGATTTAGAAAAACTTAATTCGTGGTCAGAAAAGTGGCAGATGCAATTCAAATGTAGATAAATGCAGGTTCTGAAGCTCCGGGAGTGTCCATAACCCAAGCACTTATAAGTTAAATAACGTAGAACTTAGCCATACAGATTGCGAGAAGGACTTGGGGGTGATGGTAAGCAGCAACCTTAAACCAAGACAGCAATGCCTAAGCGTACGTAATAAGGCAAATAGATTACTGGGATTTATATCAAAAGTGTTAGCAACAGAAGTCCAGAGGTTATATTACAGCTTTATACATCATTAGTAAGGCCTCACCTAGATTACGCAGCTCAGTTTTGGTCTCCGTATTACAGAATGGACATAAATTCGTTAGAAAACATTCAGCGTAGAATGACTAAATTAATACATAGCATTAGAAATCTTCCTTACGAAGAAAGATTGAAGACCCTTAAATTACATTCACTTGTAAGACGTAGAATGAGGAGACATGATCGAGGTATACAAGTGGAAAATGGGTATTAACAAAGGGGATATAAATATGGTCTTGAGGATATCTCTCCAAGAGAGAACCCGCAATAATGGATTCAAGTTAGATAAGTTTAGATTTAGAAAGGATATAGGAAAGTATTGGTTTGGAAATAGGGTAGTTGATGAGTGGAACAGTCTGCCTAGTAGGGTTATTGAAGCTAGGACCTTGGGTAGTTTCAAATTTAGGTTGGATTAATTCATGAGTGAGAGGGGTTGGATTTGAGTGGGACTCGCGCATGAGTGGGTAGAATTGTCAAAGCTTATTTCTTGGGTAGCATTGAAAATTGGGTTGAGCAAATATTCTGTTAGTGGGACGGATTGTTAAGGACCTGCCTAGTATGGGCCAACAGGCCTGCTGCAGTGTTCCTCCTTTCTTATTGATAGCTCTCTTCATTACCCCAGTCAACAGATGATAAGTGTTCTCTAAGTCCATTGTAATCTGCTAAGCGAAAATCTGGGACCGTTACTGAGTTATCCCTACTATGAAACTTCCATTCAATGCCAAAGGTAATTGATTTGTGGTCGCTTGCGCCGAGTTCCTCTGTAATTTCTAAATTATTAACAAGGGTTTCCTTGTTTGCCAGAACTAAGTCAAGCAGGTTATTTCCCCTTGTAGGTTCTGTCACAAACAGCTTCAAAAAACAATGGTTAATTAGACACATATGCAACACTTGGGTATCTTTATTGAGGAAACGCCACACAGTGGCTTCATCAGTCCATACAAAGGAGAATCGTGAAGAACAGGAGGAGTGTGAGGTTGTCAGTCCCTCAATCTTGAGTCGATGTTGTCAGTCCATCAATCTTGAATAGAATAACAGCATATGAGCAGAGGGAGCTTATATACTGTAGACAGGAGAGGTGCAGCAGTTGTAGGAGGTGTCACATTTGTTCAATGTGGAAGTAGGTCGTGCCCAAGGAATAGGCAAGCGAAGAAATCCCTGTATTAAGATACCAAGATGTTGCAGTGTCAGACAGGATGTGAATGAATGGTTCAGAGAACCGACGAGTTGGTAAATTAGACACATATGCAACACTTGGGTATCTTTATTGAGGAAACGTTTCGCCACACAGTGGCTTCATCAGTCACGATTCTCCTTTGTATGGACTGATGAAGCCACTGTGTGGCAACGTTTCATAAATCCCCATGTTGCATATGTGTCTAATTTACCAACTCGTCGGTTCTCTGAACCATTCATTCACATCAAAAAACAATCTTGAACTACTTCTAAGAAGTCGTTAGATTCTAAATTCCCAGTCAAAAAATTCCAATTAATTTGACTAAAGTTGAAGTCACCCAGAATAACTACGTTATCGTGCATTGTGGCCTTAACAATTTCCTCCCTTGGTCCCTATCTAAGTTTAGGGGGCGGTATATCACACCTAAAATCAATTTTTCATGCCCCTCTGAATAACGTAGTGATAGTAGGGGATTTTAACTTTAGTCAAATTGACTGGACTTCTTTGACCGGTAATCTGGAGTCCAGTGACTTTATGGAAGTAGTTCAGGACTGTTTTCTGAAGCATGTGTGACGGAGCCTACCAGAGGTAATAATTTGCTCGACCTAGTCTTGTCAAATAAAGAGACCCTGTAAATAATCTGGAGATCACGTAGAGACTTGGCGCAAGTGATCACAAATCCATTACTTTTAATATTACCTGGGAGTACGAGAATAGGATAATGCGGTAAAAGTTCTGATTTTCGTTCTGCCGACTATACTGGACTTAGAGAACACCTGTCTAATCTCGACTGGGGTAATCTAACTTACGATTACGATGGGATCTGCGTTTATGATTTTTTTCTTAATAATGTACAACTACCCAAGGTCCTAGCTTCAAAAACCCTACTAGGCAGACTGTTCCACTCATCAACTACCCTATCTCCAAACCAATACTTTCCTATATCCTTTCTAAATCTAAACTTATCTAACGAATACATTATTGCGGGTTCTCTTTGGAGAGATACCCTCAAGACCTTATTTACATCCCCTTTGTTAATACCCATTTTCCCTTGTATACCTCGATCATGTCTCCTCATTCTACGTCTTACAAGTGAATGTAATTTAAGGGTCTTCAATCTTTCTTCGTAAGGAAGATTTCTAATGCTATGTATTAATTTAGTCATTCTCGCTGAATGTTTTCTAACAATTTATGTCCATTTTGTAATATGGAGACCAAAACTGAGCTGCGTAATCTAGGTGAGGCCTTACTAATGATGTATAAAGCTGTAATATAATCTCTGGACTTCTGTTGCTAACACTTCTTGATATAAATCCCAGTAATCTATTTGCCTTATTACGTACACTAGGCATTGCTGTCTTGGTTTAAGGTTGCTGCACCATCACCCCAAGTCCTTCTCCAATCTGTATGGCTAAGTTCTACGTTATTTAACTTAATGCTTGGGTTATAGACACTCCCGAGCTTCAGAACCTTGCATTTATCTACATTGAATTGCATCTGCCACTTTTCTGACCACGAATTAAGTTTGTCTAAATCTTCCTGAAGTTCTATGACATCTATGTTTGAATCAATTATCCTACCTATCTTCGTGTCGTCGGCGAATTTACTCATATCACTAGTAATTCCCTCGTCAAGGTCATTGATATATATTATAAATAACAATGGGCCTAAGACTGATCCCTGTGGAACACCACTTGTTACAAGTCCCCATTCGGATTTAACCCCATTTATGCACACTCTCTGCTTCCTATTGGTGAGCCATGACTCGATCCATGAGAGCACTTTTCCCCCAATGCCATGAGCTGCCACTTTCTTTAACAGTCTCTGGTGCGGTACTTTATCAAAAGCCTTACTAAAGTCTAAATAAACAATATCGAATTCTTTATCGTGATCAACAGCCTCAAAAGCTTTACTGAAGAAGGTTAATAAATTAGATAGGCAGGAACGGCCCCTCGTGAATCCATGCTGAGTATCATTAATCAAATTATGGTTATCTAGATGGCTTCTAATAATATAAGCTATAATTGACTCTAGTAATTTGCCTTCAATTGAGGTCAGTCTTATTGGGCGGTAATTTGACGGTAGTGACTTGTCACCTGGTTTAAAAATAGGAATTACATTAGCCATCTTCCACATATCAGACACTACACCTGTTTGAAGAGATAATTAAAAATGTTAGATATTGGTTCACAGAGTTCCATTTTGCATTCCTTAAGAACCCTTGCAAAAAGCTCATCAGGACCCGGCGATTTATTTTGTTTCAGTCGTCTAGTTGTTTCCTAACCATTTCGCTAGTGACTGTGATATTACATAATTTATCTTCTGGGCCTCTGTAAAAATTAATTACTGGGATATTATTAATGTCTTCCGTGTGAAAACCGAGAGAAAATAATTTTAAAAATGAGGACATATGCAGCCCAGTTTTGGCCCCCTTTTACTACAGGATGGATATAGATTCATTGGAGAAATACAAGAAGAATGACTAAAATGATTTGTATAAAAATCTCCCGTATGAAGATAGACTTAGAGCTTGAATTCCATTCTGGAGGCGTAGAATGGGGGGAGATATCATCGGGGTTACAAGTGGATGATGGGCATAAAAAAAGGGGAGATATTAATAAAATAAAAAAGGATATCAACCCCAAGTAAAAACCAGAAATAAGGGTTTAAAATTTGGGAAAAAATTTTTAGATTTAGAAAGGACATAGGCAAGTACGGGTTTTTCAACAGAGTTGTAGATGCGGGGAAACAATCTTCCAGTACTGTGATAGGGGGTAGGACCTTGGGTTTTTTTAAAAAGGGGGTTGGACAAATATATGAGTGGGGGGGGCTGGGTTTGTTTTGGTGTCTAGTAGGGGAATAAATTCTTAGGTAGTGGGGGTTTTTTTAAAAAGGACCTCCTTGTATGGGCCAGTACCTTTTGGGGTGTTCCTCCATTCTTATGTTCTTATTTCGCCCACGCAGTGGCTTTATCGAGTCACAGACAGATCTACCTGGAAAATGAGCAACATGGAGATATATATAGGGTACAGTTAGGTGGAGAATGCTGGGTCAGGTGGAGAAAGCTGCATGTGAGTCTTAAAAGTAGTGTGATAGTTAAAAACATAGTGTGACTTAAAGGACCTGCAGTGTACCATTCTTGAGTTCTAGGTGGGATAGCGTTGAAGAAGTTTCTTGGCAATAGGTTCAGCTATGTTGTAGAAGCCGTTGTTCTGGTTGAAGTTGTTGGATATACAGATGAGTGATGATTCTAGGATTCTTCGGTATTGCGTGTTGTCTTCTCTGGCGATGAGTCTTGCGTTTCTGTAGTTGATTAAATGGTTGTGTAAATTTCGGTGTTGAACACAGGCATTTCTTGAGTCGTCAGATCTGCCTGCGTACTGGTGTTCTGAAATGCGTGTTTTTAGGTCTCTGGATGTTTCGCCAACGTATAATTTGATGCAGCCATTACAAGGGATTGTGTATACCCCTGCCGTGGATTGAAGCTTTTCCTGTCTGTTACTGGTAATGTCCTTAATGGTGGTGGATGTGGAGGTGGATACTGGAATGAGGTCTTAGAAAAATGTTGAAACTTGTTTGGAAATGGAGTTGGTGGGAAGGACTATGTATCTCTTCTCAGCAGTGTCTTCTCTGGGTGTGTTGAAGATGTTTAATGCCCGTCGTCTGCAGTCTCTAATGAAGTGACGAGGATAGTGAAGTTTGGAAAAAACTTGTTCAATGATGGAGCATTCTTCTTCAAGGAACTCACTGCTGCAGATTCTGAGTGCGCGCAGGAAAAAGCCTATAATTACACCACGTTTAATTTTGGTGTCGTGGTGAGAGTAGAAGTGGAGAAGATCGTGTTGATTGGTAGGTTTTCGATAGACTTTAAAACGAAGTTCATGGTCAGCTTTGCAGAGAAGAACATCAAGGAAAGGAAGAGTGTTGTCGACTTCTTCTTCTAGTGTAAACTGGATTGATGGCTCAACCTGGTTGAGTTCGTGTTGGAGAGAACATAAGAACATAAGAAAGGAGGAACACTGCAGCAGGCCTGTTGGCCCATACTAGGCAGGTCCTTCACAATCCGTCCCACTAACAGAATATTTGCTCAACCCAATTTTCAATGCTACCCAAGAAATAAGCTTTGACAATTCTACCCACTCATGCGCGAGTCCCACTCAAATCCAACCCCTCTCACTCATGAATTTATCCAACCTAAATTTGAAACTACCCAAGGTCCTAGCTTCAATAACCCTACTAGGCAGACTGTTCCACTCATCAACTACCCTATTTCCAAACCAATACTTTCCTATATCCTTTCTAAATCTAAACTTATCTAACTTGAATCCATTATTGCGGGTTCTCTCTTGGAGAGATATCCTCAAGACCTTATTTATATCCCCCTTGTTAATACCCATTTTCCACTTGTATACCTCGATCATGTCTCCCCTCATTCTACGTCTTACAAGTGAATGTAATTTTAGGGTCTTCAATCTTTCTTCGTAAGGAAGATTTCTAATGCTATGTATTAATTTAGTCATTCTACGCTGAATGTTTTCTAACGAATTTATGTCCATTCTGTAATATGGAGACCAGAACTGAGCTGCGTAATCTAGGTGAGGCCTTACTAATGATGTATAAAGCTGTAATATAACCTCTGGACTTCTGTTGCTAACACTTCTTGATATAAATCCCAGTAATCTATTTGCCTTATTACGTACGCTTAGGCATTGCTGTCTTGGTTTAAGGTTGCTGCTTACCATCACCCCCATGTCCTTCTCGCAATCTGTATGGCTAAGTTCTACGTTATTTAACTTATAAGTGCTTGGGTTATGGACACTCCCGAGCTTCAGAACCTTGCATTTATCTACATTGAACTGCATCTGCCACTTTTCTGACCACGAATTAAGTTTGTCTAAATCTTCCTGAAGTTCTATGACATCTATGTTTGAATCAATTATCCTACCTATCTTCGTGTCGTCGGCGAATTTGCTCATATCACTAGTAATTCCCTCATCAAGGTCATTGATATATATTATAAATAACAATGGGCCTAAGACTGATCCCTGTGGAACACCACTTGTTACAAGTCCCCATTCGGATTTAACCCCATTTATGCACACTCTCTGCTTCCTATTGGTGAGCCATGACTCGATCCATGACAGCACTTTTCCCCCAATGCCATGAGCTGCCACTTTCTTTAACAGTCTCTGGTGTGGTACTCTATCAAAAGCCTTACTAAAGTCTAAATAAACAATATCGAATTCTTTATCGTGATCAACAGCCTCAAAAGCTTTACTGAAGAAGGTTAATAAATTAGATAGGCAGGAACGGCCCCTCGTGAATCCATGCTGGGTATCATTAATCAAATTATGGTTATCTAGATGGCTTCTAATAATATCAGCTATAATTGACTCTAGTAATTTGCCTACAATTGAGGTCAGGCTTATTGGGCGGTAGTTTGACGGTAGTGACTTGTCCCCTGCTTTAAAAATAGGAATTACATTAGCCATCTTCCACATATCAGACACTACACCTGTTTGAAGAGATAAATTAAAAATGTTAGATATTGGTTCACAGAGTTCCTTTTTGCATTCTTTAAGAACCCTTGCAAAAGCTCATCAGGACCCGGCGATTTATTTTGTTTCAGTCGGTCCAGCTGTTTCATAATCATTTCGCTAGTGACTGTGATATTACATAATTTATCTTCTTCTGGGCCTCTGTAAAAATTAATTACTGGGATATTATTAATGTCTTCCTGTGTGAAAACCGAGAGAAAATAATTATTAAAAATAGAGCACATATCATTCTCCTTGTCAGTAAGATGCCCAAAGTTATTTTTAAGGGACCTATCTTATCCCTAACTTTTGTTCTATAAACCTGGAAAAACTTTTGGGTTAGTTTTTGAATCCTAGCAACTTTAATTTCATAGTCCCGTTTAGCTTTTCTAATTCCCTTTTAACGTCCCTCTTAATGTCAGTATACTGATTTATAAGATGACCCTCACCTCTTTTATGCGCCTATAAATTCCTTTCTTCTGCCCTAAAAGATATTTGAGCCTATTATTCATCCATTTTGGGTCATTTCTACTTGATCTAATTTCTTTATACGGGATAAATGTTCTTTGGGCAGCCTGTATAGTGTTAAGAAAACTGTCATATTGATACCTCTCTTCTTCACCCCAGTCCACAGTTGATAAGTGTTCTCTAAGTCCATTATAATCTGCTAAGCGGAAATCTGGGACCATTACTGAATTATCCCTACTATCATACATCCATTCAATGCTAAAGGTAATTGACTTGTGGTCGCTTGAGCCGAGTTCCTCTGTAATTTCTAAATTATTAACAAGGGTTTCCTTGCTTGCCAGAACCAAGTCAAGTAGGTTATTTCCCTTGTAGGTTCTGTTACAAACTGCTTCAAAAAGCAATCCTGAACTACTTCTAAAAAGTCGTTAGATTCTAAATTCCCTGTCATGAAATTCCAATCAATCTGACTAAAGTTAAAGTCCCCTAGAATTACTACGTTATCGTGTCTTGTGGCCTTAACAATTTCCTCCCAAAGTAGTCTCCTTGTTCCCTATCTAAGTTTGGAGGACGGTAAATCACGCCTAAAATCAATTTTTCACACCCTCTGAAAATTCTATCCAGACAGACTCTGTATGTGTTAATTCAGACTTTATACCCGTTTTTATGCAACAATTTAAATGATCACGGACATAGAGTGCCACCCCACCCCTTTCCCGATACTTCTGTCTACTTGGAACAATTTAAAACCCTGAATGTGACATTCGGCAGGCAAGTCCCGATTTTTCATATTAAACCATGTCTCAGTTATTGCAAAACATCAATATTACCCGTACTTGCAACTAATCTGAACTCGTCCATCTTATTCCTAGCACTACGACTATTGGTGTAATATATATTTAGAGACCCTCCTTTCTCTTTACCCTTCCTGCTCATCTCTGTTTTTCCATTATACCTATTACTGTCCTTGTCATCTAGTGTCACTAGCTTTCCACTATCCACCTTATTCTGCCTATTACTAGTTCTCCTACAACTTATAATATTACTACACTGGGACTTCTCTGTTTTCCCCCAAAACCCATACCACTAACTATTTCTAGTTTAAAGCCCTAACAGCTCCCTCCACTGCAGTTGCCAGTCCCCCCACCCCAGACCTGGATAAGTGAACCCCATCCCTGGCATACATGTCATTTCTGCCATAGAAGAGGTCCCAGTTGTCAATGAATGTTACTGAATTTTCCTTACAGTATTTGTCCAGCCAGCAATTGACACCAATTGCCCTGGACAGCCATTCATTTCCAACTCCTCTCCTTGGCAAAATACACATATGACAGGGTTCCCACCCTTCTTCCTAATTATGTCTATTGCTGACCTAAACCTGCTAGTCAGGTCCTCACTCCTACGTCTGCCAACATCGTTGCCTCCAGCACTGAGACAGATAATAGGATTGCTCCCATTACCTCTCATGATGTCGTCCAGACGGCTAACAATATCCTCCATCCCAGCCCCAGGAAAGCAAACCCTCTGTCTCCTACTCCTATCAATCAAACAGAAAGCCCTATCCATGTACCTAACCTGACTGTCCCCAACAACAACAATGTTTTTACCTTCCTTTGTGTCTTTCGTCGTGACGCTCCCAGAAGTCGACTCACATTCATCGGGTAGCACGGAGAATGGGTTCGATGTTTCCACAACATTCTCCTGGGTGGCAGCTCATGGCATTGGGGGAAAAGTGCTGTCATGGATCGAGTCATGGCTCACCAATAGGAAGCAGAGATGTGCATGAATGGGTTAAATCCGAATGGGGACTTGTAACAAGTGGTGTTCCACAGGGATCAGTCTTAGGCCCATTGTTATTTATAATATATATCAATGACCTTGATGAGGGAATTACTAGTGATATGAGCAAATTCGCCGACGACACGAAGATAGGTAGGATAATTGATTCAAACATAGATGTCATAGAACTTCAGGAAGATTTAGACAAACTTATTCGTGGTCAGAAAAGTGGCAGATGCAGTTCAATGTAGATAAATGCAAGGTTCTGAAGCTCGGGAGTGTCCATAACCCAAGCACTTATAAGTTAAATAACGTAGAACTTAGCCATACAGATTGCGAGAAGGACTTGGGGTGATGGTAAGCAGCAACCTTAAACCAAGACAGCAATGCCTAAGCGTACGTAATAAGGCAAATAGATTACTGGGATTTATATCAAGAAGTGTTAGCAACAGAAGTCCAGAGGTTATATTACAGCTTTATACATCATTAGTAAGGCCTCACCTAGATTACGCAGCTCAGTTCTGGTCTCCATATTACAGAATGGACATAAATTCGTTAGAAAACATTCAGCGTAGAATGACTAAATTAATACATAGCATTAGAAATCTTCCTTACGAAGAAAGATTGAAGACCCTAAAATTACATTCACTTGTAAGACGTAGAATAAGGGGAGACATGATCGAGGTATACAAGTGGAAAATGGGTATTAACAAAGGGGATATAAATAAGGTCTTGAGGATATCTCTCCAAGAGAGAACCCGCAATAATGGATTCAAGTTAGATAAGTTTAGATTTAGAAAGGATATAGGAAAGTATTGGTTTGGAAATAGGGTAGTTGATGAGTGGAACAGTCTGCCTAGTAGGGTTATTGAAGCTAGGACCTGGGTTGTTTCAAATTTAGGTTGGATAAATTCATGAGTGAGAGGGGTTGGATTTGAGTGGGACTCGCGCATGAGTGGGTAGAATTGTCAAAGCTTATTTCTTGGGTAGCATTGAAAATTGGGTTGAGCAAATATTCTGTTAGTGGGACGGATTGTGAAGGACCTGCCTAGTATGGGCCAACAGGCCTGCTGCAGTGTTCCTCCTTTCTTATGTTCTTATGTTTCTACCTCTCCACCCGTCCTCTTGAGCCTTAACTTTGTCCCATGCGTTTTAGCCACTGTCCAGGTTCCTTTCCTGGCTTGAGGATTCTCAACAGGAGGATTACTACGAATCCTCTTGTTTTCCTCATTCAGTCGCTGTATCTCAAGCTTAGCTACCCTCAGTTCTTCCTTCAGCTGCTGGTAGAGTAGCTCAAGAGAGGACACCTTCTTCAGATTGACAGAGAGCACACAAGACACGTCTTCACTGAGTTAAGTCAGGTCCACCACTGAGTTAAGTCAGGTCCACCACTGAGTTAAGTCAGGTCCACCACTGAGTTAAGTCAGCGTCTGGGAGTTATGATGAGAATGTCGTCAACATAACGAAGCCAGGTGACAGAAGAGGGAATAATAGTGGAAAATCGTTCGGCTTCCAAATGTTCAATATATAGGTTCGCAAGGACGGCACTAAGTGGCGATCCCAGGGGTAGTCCAAAAGTTTGCTGAAAGAGTTGGTTTTCGAAAGAGAAACATGTAAAGCCCACACATAGTTCAACAAGGTCGATGAAATCGCTGGCTGGAAGAGGAAGATCAAGCGAGTCGTCAATTTTCCTGCGCAAGAGATCGATAGCTTGTGTAGTAGGTACTTTGGTGAATAGGGAATTTACATCAAGGCTGTAGAGTTTCTTGTTTCTGATGTTGATGTTGCGAATGCGATTGAGAAGGTCACCAGAGTGTTTGAGATGTGCTGGACTGATGGTGCCCAAAAGTTTGGAGAGGTGTTTAGCGAGAATTCCTGAGATTTGGTGGGAGCACTGCCTATTCCCGAGGATATGGGCCTCAATGGGATACCTGGTTTGTGAGTTTTGGCAGACCGTACATTCTGGCAGGTCTGGGGTTGCTGGGAATGGTGTGTAGAAGTTTCTTTCCTAGTTCTGATTCCCTCAGAATGCGGCGAGTCTTGTGAAGAAATGTTTTGGTGAGGTTGTCCACTTGATTAGTAGTGAGAAGTTTGTAGGTATCTGGGTCATTAAGTAGATTAAGCATTTTGTTCCTGTAATCGTCAGTGTTCAAGATTACGACACCACCTCCTTTATCAGCGGTGGTAACCCTGATGGTCGTGTCTTCTGCTAAAGTTTTAAGTGCAATGATGTAACGTCGAGGTATGACTGGGGTACTGTGTGTTGAGATGGCTGCTGAGATGATGCCTTGAAGATAGCCTTTTGGAAATCGGAGTCATTGTGTCTGTAGTTTTTAGCGATGAAATTGAGGTCTTGTTTTGGTTTCGTGATTCCTGTTGCAAATTTGAGACCTAAGCTGAGGGCTTCAGTTTCTGTGGTTGACAGTGGACGAGTTGAAAGATTTTGAATAATTTCAGGTCTTCCTAAACTTTTCCACTGAGAATTATCGCAGAGAGTTTGGAGTTTCCTAGTAAGTCTGATTTTTGCTGAACATTAGCTGTGGTAACTTGCTGCGAATAATTTGGGTGCGTCTGTTCATGTTACCCCTGGAGTGTCGTGCCTAGTGTCCTGGCTTGGAGAAAGTTTCCTATGAGGGATTTTTCAGGTCATCTGCACACTCTTCAAGGTAAGTTCGTGCAGTTGCGGAGAAAGGAGGTTTAATGTTGGCAATTTGAGGGGGGAGTAGAATCATCACGCATCTGTATATCCAACAACTTCAACCAGAACAACGGCTTTCTACAACATAGCTGAACCTATTGCCAAGAAACGTCTTCAACGCTATCCCACCTAGAACTCAAGAATGGTACACTGCAGGTCCTTAAGTCACAAAAGTTTTAACTATCACACTACTTTTAAGACTACATGCAGCTTTCTCCACCTGACCCAGTATTCTCCACCTGACTGTACCCATATATATTCCATGTTGCTAAAACATTTATTGGGGGGAGAAAAGAGGAATTTATAGGCGCATAAAAAGAGGAGATGTTAACCTTATTGACCAATATGTTCAGTTGAAAAGAGAAGTAAAAAGGGATTAGAAAGGCTAAACGTGACTATGAGATTAAGGTTACTAATGAATCAAAGACTAATCCAAAAGGGTTCTTTCAAGTGTACAGGACGAAGGTGAGGGAAAAGGTAGGACCTCTGAAAATTGGGAATGGACAGCTGACGGATAACGAACTGGAAATGTGTTCTCTATTTAATGACTATTTTTTGTCAGTCTTACACAAGAAGACGTAAATGAGATTCCAGAAATTAACAATTATTCAGTTCCTGAAGAATTCAAATTAACTAATATTACTGTCACGAGGGACATGGTTATCAAACAGATAGATAAACTGAAGCAAAATAAGTCCCCGGGACCCGACGAGTTGTTTTCCAGGGTACTTAAAGAATGCAAAATGGAACTTAGTCAGCCATTAACGAATGTGTTTAATACGTCCATCCTAACTGGTGTTGTGCCAGAGATGTGGAAGATAGCTAATGAGTTCCTATATTCAAATCAGGGGATAAGTCCATTCCATCAAATTACCGTCCAATAAGCCCACGTCAAAGTAGGCAAATTATTAGAATCAATTATAGCTGATATTATCAGAAGTCACCTTGAAGAACATAATTTGATTAATGAATCTCAGCATGGGTTTATGAGAGGTCGTTCCTGCCTGACAAATTTACTGACGTTTTTCAATAAAACATTTGAGGCAGTAGACAGTGATAAAGAATATGATATAGTTTACTTGGATTTCAGTAAGGCCTTCGATAGAGTACCTCACAAGAGACTCTTAAGAAAGGTGGCAGCTCATGGTATAGGAGGTAAAGTTCTAGCATGGATAGAGGCATGGCTTACCAATAGAAAGCAGAGAGTTTCCATTAATGGGGTCAAATCTGAATGGGATTTGTCACTAGTGGCGTTCCACAAGGATCAGTTTTGGGCCCATTGTTGTTCATAATTTACATTAATGACCTTGATGAAGGAATTGCAAGTGACATGAGTAAATTTGCTGATGATACAAAAATAGGGCCCTATAATTCATTCTGAGGAGGATAACAGTGAACTCCAGGGGGATTTGGGTAAATTAATGTCTTGGTCTGAAAAGTGGCAGATGAAGTTCAATGTGGACAAGTGTAAGGTGCTTGTCGTTGGTAATGAAAATATCCCTCGAATTTATAAACTAGGTGAAGTGAGCTTGATCATACAGAATGTGGAAAAAAACTTGGGAGTCATGGTAAGCAGAAATCTAAAGCCAAGACAACAGGGCCCAAGTGTGCAATAAGGCTAACAGATTACTAGGATTTATTTCAAGAAGTATAAGCAACAGAAGTCCAAAGTTATTTTACAGCTCTATACATCACTAGTGAGACCTCATTTGGATTATGCAGCTCAGTTTTGGTCTCCTTTACAGGATGGATATAGATTCATTGGAGAACATACAAAGAAGAATGACTAAAATGATTTACAGTATAAGAAATCTCCCGTATGAAGATAGACTCTAGAGCGTTGAATCTCCACTCTCTGGAGAGACGTAGAATGAGGGAGATATCATCGAGGTGTACAAGTGGATGATGGGGCATAAACAAAGGGAGATATTAATAAAATACTGAGGATATCGAACCAAGTAAGAACGAGAAATAACGGATTTAAATTGGATAAATTTAGATTTAGAAAGGACATAGGCAAGTACTGGTTTTCGAACAGAGTTGTAGATGCGTGGAACAATCTTCCGAGTACTGTGATAGAGGCTAGGGCCTTGGGTGGCTTTTAAAAGAGATTGGACAAATATATGAGTGGGAGGGGCTGGGTTTGATTTGTGTCGGGGTACGGGAATAAATTTTTAGGTAGTGGTGGTTTTGATAAGGACCTGCCTTGTATGGGCCAGTAGGCCTTCTGCAGTGTTCCTCCATTCTTATTCTTATGTTCTTATTTTCCAGGTAAATCTGTTTCGACTTCGATAAAGTTTCACTGCGTGGGCGAAACGTTGTCAATAAAGGATCACATTATACTGCTTATGTGTTTATTTTTCCATTGTGTCGGTATTTTATACCATTTATTTCCGTCATTGATATATTTATAAATAACAACGGGCCTAAGACTGATCCCTGTGGAACACCACTTGTTACAAGTCCCCATTGGATTTAACCCCATTTATGCACACTGATTCCTATTAGTGAGCCATGACTCGATCCATGACAGCACTTTTTCCCCAATGCCATGAGCTGCCATTTTTTTAACAGTCTCTGGTGCGGTACTCTATCAAAAGCCTTACTAAAGTCTAAATAAACAATATCGAATTCTTTATCGTGATCAACAGCCTCTTTGACTGGCCGATGAACCAAGGTTCTGATATAATGATTTTATGGAGTTAAACCTCAGGAGCTAGTTGCTGGACCACACTTGCAGCCTATCTAGATTACTTTGAAGTTCTGCCACATCCTCATCCGTGCGTGTCTTTGTGTGTGTGTGTGTGTGTGTGTGTGTGTGTGTGTGTGTGTGTGTGTGTGTGTATACTCACCTATATGTGGTTGCATGACCCCGCCTCTTCACTGATCAGCTACTCACGTAGGTCCTCTCTCCCTGCTCCATGAGCTTTATCACACCTGTCTTAAAACCATGTATGGTTCCTGCTTCCAATACGTCATTTTCCAAACTATTCCACTTTGACAACCGTATGACTGAAAAAACTTCCTAACATCCCTTGACTCGTCTGAGTCTACAACTTCCAATGTGACCTTGTTTCGTGTTCCTCTGGAACATCCTGCTCTGTCCACCTTGTCAATCCTCGCAGTATTGTATATGTCTCCCAGTGTCGTCAGGCCAATTTCCCAAACCTTCCCGTAGGACGCGCGTGTGTGTGTGTGTGTGTGTGTGTGTGTGTGTGTGTGTGTGTGTGTGTGTGTGTGTGTGTGTGTGTGTACTGCCTAATTCACCTAATTGTGGTTGCAGAGGTCATAGATCCTGGCACTGCCTCTTCACTGGCTTCTACTAGGTCACTCTTTCTGCTCCATGAGCTTCATCATACCTCTTCTGAAAGCTAGGTATGGATCCTGCCCACTACATCACTTCCCAGACTATTCCACTTCCTGACAACTGTGACTAAAAATACTTCCTAACATCCCAGTGATTCATCTGAGTTTTCAACTTCCAACTGTGTCCCCTTGTTGCTGTGTCCCATCTATGGAACATCCAGTCTCTGTCCACTTTGTCGATTCCTCTCAGTATTTTATATGTCGTTTTTCATATCCTCCCTGTCTCTCCTGTCTTCCAGTGTCGTCAGGTCGATTTCCCTTAACCTCTCCCCTAGACATACCCCTTAGCTCCGGGACTAGTCTTGTTGGAAAGTTTTGCACTTTCTCTAGTTTTCTTACATGCTTGGCTAGGAGAGGGTTCCAAACTGGTGCTGCATACTCCAATATGAACCTAACGTACACAGTGTACAGGGTTCTGAACGATTCCTTATTAAGATGTCGGAATTCTGTTCTTAGGTTTGCTAGAGACTGTATGCTGCAGCGTTATTTCTTTGATGTGTGCCTCAGGAGATGTGCCCGGTGTTATACTCCATCCCAAGACCCTTTTCCTTGAGTGAGGTTTGTAGTCTCTGACCCCTAGACTGTACTGTCTGCGGTCTTCTTTGCCCTTCCCAATCTTACTTTTGTGTAGGTGTGTGTGTACTCACCTATTTGTGGTTGAAGGGGTAGAGACATAGCCCTGGCCCTGCTTTGTGTGTGTGTGTGTGTGTGTGTGTGTACCAACAGGTTGTACATGTGTGTGTGTGTAGCTACATGCAACTTGCTGTCGTTCCCCAAAGCCAATAAAACGAGCACTGTAAATAGCATCGGACAGGCAAATGAGTAAATGGAGGGAGGTGGATGATATTAGCATAAACGTGTTACCGTATAATGCAGGCGTCGACACACATATCTGTCCCGCTGACACCGCCCGCGGGAGGGTGAGCAGAGTGATGGGGGAGGAGGTGGAGACAAAGGAAGAGATAAAGGACAAAAGAAAGATGAATAGAGAAGAGACAAGTAATACGGGCTGGGGAGGGGAATTAAACATGGCGTCTTACGGAGGGAGATGAGGAGGCAAATAACACTTAGTCGACAAAATTCTACATTTTATACATTTCAGAACCAAACTGATTATTTTAAGGTAACAATGATGTGCTAAAAACAAACCTAAGCTGTTTAGTCTCTTTCACGTAAATTATTTATTTGTTTTAACATTTTTATCTACATTTTGGCTATTTAAAGTTACAGACCCACATAGTGCATGTTACCTAACAATCATAGTTACTATATTACGCACAGGTATTTAGTTCGGTACATGCAATGAAAAACTAATCTTTCTTTATGTAAATTCATCATGTTTATGCATAACAAAAGTAATAGAAATTTCCATATAGTCAGACAAATATATTTACATCACAGTTCTCAGGTTTTACGTTTTTTTCGCTTGTGTTTTTTGTGGTTTTTTTCGCTTGTGTTTCAGTAGTCAACCATCAAACTGGTCCTCAGGTTTCTCCTGATATTTCATTTCCTTGATGGTTATGTCTTCGTGAAATCGTTCACCTTGTGCTTCTTTTTAATGTATTTTTAAGCGTATACTGAAAGCATTACCGGGGAGTTGCCAGAATTCAATAAAATATTTAAACAGTTGCGAGACTGTGGCAGGAAGAGGAAAGGTGACACAAAATACATGTATATTTATATTCATTAACACACACACATACATCAAGAAAAGAATGGTGGAGCATCTGGAGCTGAACAGGATAATAAACGCCAGACAGCACGGATTCCGGGAAGGCAAACTTGTGTAGCAAACCTCATAGAGTTCTATGATAAAGTAACAGAGGTAAGGCAAGAGAGAGAGGGTGGGTTGACTGCATTTTCCTGACTGCTGGAAGGCCTTCGACACAGTTCCTACATGAGATTAGTAAAGAAGTTGGAAGAACAAGCAGGTATAACAGGAAGGGCACTGGAATGGATCAGGGAATACCTCACAGGGAGGCAACAACGGGTCATGGTGCGTGATGAGGTTTCACAGTGGGCGCCTGTGACGAGCGGTGTACCGCAGGGGCCGTCCTAGGACCAGTGTTATTCTTGGTATAGTAAATGACATGACGGACGGGATAGACTCAGAAGTGTCTCGTTCGCGGATGATGTGAAATTAATGAAGATAATCACATCGGAAGAGGACCAAGCAGGACTTCAAACAGACCTGGACAAGCTTGACATCTGGTCTAGCAACTGGCTTCTCGAATTTAATCCCACCAAATGCAATGTCATGAAGATCGGAGAAGGGCAAAGAAGACCGCTGACAGAGTACAGGCTAGGTGGACAAAGGCTACAAACCTCAACAAAGGAAAAGACCTTGGGGTGAGTATAACGCCAAGCACGTCTCCGGAAACACACATCAACCAGATAATCAGGGCAGCATATGGGCGACTGGCAAACCTAAGATTAGCGTTCCGTTACCTTAACAAGGAATCGTTCAAGACACTGTGCACCGTCTACGTCAGGCCCATACTAGAGTATGCAGCACCAGTCTGGAACCCACACCTGGTCAAGCACGTCAAGAAATTAGAGAAAGTGCAAAGGTTTGCGACAAAGCTAGTTCCACAACTCAGGGGAATGCCATATGAAGAAAGGTTGAGGGAAATAGGACTAACAACACTGGAGGAGAGAAGGGTTAGAGAGACATGATAACGACATACAAAATACTGAGGGGAATCGACAAGGTAGATAGTGACAGGATGTTCCAGAGAGGGAAGACAGAAACAAGGAGGCACAACTGGAAGCTGAAGACTCAGATGAGTCAAAGGGATGTTAGGAAGCAATTTCTTCTGCCATAGAGTAGTCAGGAAGTGGAATAATCTAGCGAACGATATAGTAGAGGCGAGAACCATACATAGCTTTAAGACAAGGTATGATAAAGCTCATGGAGCAGGGAGAGCACAGACCAAGTAGAGGACAGCGAAGAGGCGGGGCCAGGAGCTGAGTCTCGACCCCTGCAACACAATTAGGTGAGTACAATTGGTAAGTACACAAACACACGGCGGTCAAAGAGTAGGGGCAGCAAGGCTCCCAAAATTTTAGTGTTTTTAAGGCGTGTTTTAGCTCTTAGCAAAAGCCAGTGGTAGTGACTGGGTCAGTGAACAACCAAACAAGTAACAATAAAGTCTTAAAAGTGAAATTGGCGAGAGGAAGACGGAAATTTCAGAACATTTGAAAGTGCCAAAGCCTGTTAGAGGCCTAGAAGGCACCTTCTGCAAGTCAAGTTGGTTAGTGAGTGAACTGTGAGGCAGCATAGCAAGTCCGTAAAGATAAACAAACAAACAGAAGGAAGAAAGTGCAAAAAAAAAAAATAAAAGTATCAGTGAAGGTGGCAGTAGACCTCCAGGAAGTGGCACTGCCATAGTCACGCTGTGTCATAAATATAGAAGGAAGTGAAATTACCACCAGAAAAGTGTAAACACTTGAGGGGCATATGGAGAATATATATATAATATAAAGCATTCCATCATCATATAAGGGGTGGTAGGAGAAGAAAATATTCAAACAGCTCCGGGGAGAACCTCGAGTTTTCCCTGAGGTACGTTGTTTGTCTTCTGAGGATGAGGGTCCCCAATAAAGTTCCAGAGGGGTACCTCCTATATATAAAAATATAAATATATATATATATATATATATATATATATATATATATATATATATATATATATTATATATATTATATATATATATATATATATATATATATATATATAATTATTATATAATTAAATATTTTTTATTTTTATTATTATTTTATTATTATTTTATTATTTATTATTATTTTAATCATGGAGAGCGCTAAACCCTATGATTATACAGTGCATGGGGGTGGAAGGATTCAGGCTCAATTCAGGGAACCTGAGCATAGATCTAATTCCCTAGATCAAGAGCCCCTCGCCAGCGTCAAGGAACCCTTAGAGGGGCCTTAAGGAGTAGCTTTTCAGGTGCCAGTCCCTCATCCTGGGAAATTGTTCAGCTCCATGTCTGGAACAAGGTGAAGCTGAAAGATGAGAATGGAGTCTTATATATTGCCAAAGATGAGGCGTGAAAATCTATTAAGACGTCACAGAAGGCGCGACTCAATAGTAGAAGCAAATACGCAAATTGTACGACACTGGGCCACAACGGTATCTCGGTTCAGAGAATATCTTATACAACTTACTACTAGTTATGACTGAGGAAGGATGTATTTGAAGACATCTTTAGCATGGGTCAGTAGGCTTGCTGCATTGCTCCTCACTTCTTACGTTTTTGCGTCTACTAGCGGGTCCGCCTCCTGTGACGTTTTCAAGATTTTGCGAGACTCACCATCGACTTCAGCTTCACCGTGTCCTAGACATCTACGACTCCATATTTAATATCTTATGTATTTGAATGAACAGGAACGTTTCGCCTAATTGTAGGCGAAACGTTTCACCCATAAAAATACCAAACAGTTTCACATATGTTTTACTTATCTACTTCTCTGTATTGTGTAACGTAATTTGTTTTTATAATTATGGTTTCTGTCAATTGTACCCGAAATTCCTGGTTGACTACGCTGCTCACGAATAGACATTGTTTACTCTTTTTGGGTAGTTTCTTAGTTGAAGAATGCCCTCTGGTCTTTTCATTTCTGCTTCGAAATTTGCAGCTATTTAACTAGAATCCTGTTGACTTTGCTGTTTACTGAGAGACATTGCTTGAGACTTTTGAGGTCGTTGCATATGAATATCATTAAACCTTTTTCTTGTTTCGGTTTATTTGTTGGCAAGCATTCTGTCCTCACGTCTGTGATTGTTATATCAAAACTTCACAGCCTCATACTTTCCAACATTGAATATATTTTTTTCATGTCTTTGAACACAGCATCAATCTAACCATATTACTTACACACTTAAACACTCTACATTGGATACCGCAATTATCCAGAGTTCTGTGTTGTCCATGTGAAAAGAAATGAACCATGAACTGATCCCTTAGGAACCCCGGTTTTAGCGTCTAGCCAAGTAAATTCCTCCTTGTTTCCTATTGGAAAGTGCAAGATGTTCGTCCCCTAAACCAGGCGTCCTTGTTTTGGCCATCATTGTGCATGGGGTAACTTGCCCATTTTTGTTTTAATATTTAGGTATGCTACAACGGTTGTAAATCTTTCGTTCCAGTTTTTGAATATGCAAATACAAATACCAGTTAGTCACTAATGACCATTTTCATAGCGAAATACATGTTGATTTTCGGTTAGTTCTTACATTCTAGAAGATTAGCATATTTTTCCTTCATAACGATCACCATTAGTTTACCTAAACTTATGTTAAGCAGATAGTCGATACTTGTGGAAAGACGCCTGATCTTCCCTTCGAGAAATGGGCAGCACTTACTAATTTTCAGTCGTTTGTCACCTATCCGTTGTTTATGACTTGTAAAATATTATCTCTAGTGGGAAAGACGATTTGGTTTCTGCATTTGTTAATAACTCTAGCAGACATTTGTTTGGACTACTTGATATATTAATAATTTTATTATTAATTTCTAAATTGTTATATATCAGGATATAATATAAAAGAATTGTGTCTGGGGAAATTAGTGTTGTGTCCAGAATTAAATACAGATCAACAAGCACCGTACCTCCTCCCATGGCAGACATAGGTCTCAGACACTCCCAAGACGGAGTCAAGGCCGGGTCACCATCTGGATAAGACCCGGGCCGGGAGAGTCCCCAACCCAAGAAGATGAAGGGGTGGACCGGTAAGCCAGCGAAGGCTTCGGTCAGATGATCAAAAGTTCAATGGCAGGTCATATGGCAGACTCGCATCATGGAACCCTTGTCCTGTTTCCTGACGAACCTTACCTAACCTCCGTTGTATAGTGATGCAATATCCTTTGCTCTTTGTTATTCTCTATTTATCATTAATTTTTCTTTTTAACCATGACATACGTCTGATCCAGGGAGATGTCCTAAGTCCGTAAGAGTCATATAGACGGGAGAACGTTATATATTTATGTTCGATCTAAGGAATGGGAAGATAAGCCAAATTCTTGGATCAACATCCCCATTTTGGGTTACTTTTCATGTTGCATGTAACTCGTCTCTAAATTCCTTTTACCTTTCATAGAATTCTCTGAAATTCTTTTTGGAACTATGGATACTAAGTAGGTTTTTCGAAGTTACTAGTTAATTAAAGATCTCATTCGCATTATATATTGTTGCCTCTTTATCTTAACTAGTTACTTTGTTGCCAGTGTGGGCTGTCTTGTCCTGTTCTCATTATATATTTCTTGGTATGTTATTCCTTTCGATATTTATAATTGTTATTCTAAATCTGCTTCACATTATCTTCCAAATCTTGGTTTCACAATCCAATTAAATCAGTAGCAGATTTAAATATCTAGGGACCTTATGCAAAACAGCATTCCGGGAGTCATATTAAGACACCTTTAAATGTTGTCTGCTGTTGCATTAGCAGAAAATAAATTTTATTGTTAGAGCAAGATGCACGATTGATTGTAAGTCTTCCCTGGCCGCTGCGAGCATATTGTATAAATTTGTGTTAAAAAATAATAAACTATAATGGCTTAAAAATATTGCATATTGATTGCAGAATCGAAATAATTTGCATAATATGTAAATATATATTTGTGGCCGTTAAGGGATTCCAAGCAACAGCTAAACCGTCAAAAGTTACAGATCGGTAGTGAATCATAGAGATCAATAAAAATTAGCAAAATATATGGGAAGTATCTCAGTACTCGTAGCTTCTCGCTTATGTGTAAACCTGTTACTGCGTCAAGTTCCTGTTATCAAGTCGCATTTTATCAAACTTTCCTGTTTTATATTTGAGAATCATTATATTAATTTTTTATCAGAGTTGTTTATTTTGCATCGAATGATTTTTGAGTCAGTTTCTCCAGATTATTCCTACCACGCATGATTGGACGAGGCCACAATCTCGCTCAGAAGGAGATTCAGTATATTGCAACTGTGTTGGGATTTTATCATCCAATCATTTTGGCCACCGATTGTTTGTTCCAGCTTATTTTAGCAGCATTAAACCCAAAGAATGCTACTGCCTCTACATTTTGTTCTCTTAGTTTCATCGTAGAAGAATGCGTCGTTTTCTGACGTTGAGGAGACGAAGATAATAAAGTATCACAAAGTAAAACATTTTCGCACTCATTGCCATGAATTTGATTTATAAAGAGTAATAAAATTCAGCATATTTTCGAAGTTCAAAAGAATGAAACTCATTACTCACATACAGGAGTCACTCCCGTTATTTTATGAGTATTCCCTGCAAAGAATTCTGTTAATAAAAGGACATTTTAGGGAAAGTTCGCCTCCAGAGCTTTGTCAAGCTGCTCCTGGAGACGAAACGTTGCATACTATAGTCAATTAGTTGCATTTGTGTCCTTTACTTAGCATATTGTCGGTAATTCCACCAATATTATTACAAAGCAATTTGATTTCAGAAAGATATTATTACACAAAATTTAAAATATCTGAACACCAGGATTTGCGTGCAAAGTATGTTTCTTTAATTACAATTGGTTTGGTGGTGATAGAAAGGAGTATAAACCTCTTCCAAAAAATTTTAAAAATTTTGAATGGTTATTTCCCAAAAAAGTAGGCCTTAGACAGGGATGTGTGATGTCACCATGGTTGTTCAATATTTTTATAGATGGGATTGTAAGAGAAGTGAATGCTCGGGTGTTGGCGAGGTGTTTGGTTAAAAGATTAAATATCTAACCAAAGTGGGAGTTGCACAGTTGGTCTTTGCTGATGACACTGTGCTTTTAGAAGATTCTGGGAAAAGAAGTTACGAGGTTGGTGGATGAGTTTGGAGATTCGTATACGGACGATGAACAGGAAATGAGTGAAATTTAAAAGAACAGTACGAGTCAGTGTTCAGCAACCCACTAAATGACAGCAAGGTAGAAAATGCAGAAATATTTTCACTCCAGCAGAAGGCTGCGAGACCACCAACCGACATTAGTCAAACCCATAGATTTCGAAAAGAAATGGCCAACATGCCCACCACCAGCACCTGGACCAGATTCATGGAATGCTTTATTTATAAAGCAGTGCAAA